>VZTE01001746.1:3655225-3670097 GCA_013397775.1 Eulacestoma nigropectus
AAAAACAAAAAAAGCTGCAACTGTTTGTTTGTGAGTTGTTTTCCAGTTGGCTGCTGCAGGGTAGGATAGGAAGAATCTCAGTTACTCACTGATTCAAGTAAAATCCCCGAGTGGAGGCAGTGATACTGACGTGCCGATCCTCCACCGTGATGACGTACAAGTACATGAGGTCCCCGTGCATCTTGCGGTTACCGGGGGGAGGGTTCCAGCCACTCATTGTCAATACCTTTAGGCACTGCAAAGGCTACAGCAGAACACAACAGAAGCAACTTCTGTCAGCAGGAATTAATTTGAGTTAAGCCATTCAATGTACATGCCAGATCCCTTTTACCTGCTGCCCTTGCTTGATTCCAGAAACAGAGCTTACAAACGCACCTGGTCTCCAGAGCACAGCTTCCCGAGCCCTCTGCAGTCCACTAGTTTGCCTTTCACACCGCGAGACATGGGTGAAAACAGACACCCGGGGCCTTTGGGCTGCATGGGGTATGGATTTCTTGCTGTACTTGTTTTCAAATGGCAGCTTCTAAACCAGAATCCGAGTGGGAGGGCATGGGAAAGCTAAGGGCAATCTGTAGTGATCTGCAGATCCTGTCTCCAGGACTTTGCAGAGGAACGCTGCCTTCCCTTCTCTGCCACCCATCCCAGCAAGCCTGGCCCTTCCATACTCTGCAGATGTCCAGACTCCATGTCCAGTGTTTTGCACACCAGCTCCTGGACTTTATTCTTTTGGCTAAGCAGTGCTATCCTAGCACTCGTTAAGCACCAAGCAGAGCAAATCCCAAAGTCCACTTCAGCTCAGCTTTCAATCCCTGACCACCAGTTTGCTGTGAGGAATGTGCCAACAGCTGTTTCAATGACACAGGAGAACTCTACCTTCCAGTCTCTGTTCTGGGGCTGAAGGGCACACAGGGGCCTCTCTTTGCTACCTGGCAGGATATGTTCAGGAGGGGTGCAGTCAATTTGTTCC
Organism: Eulacestoma nigropectus; assembly: GCA_013397775.1. Lineage (NCBI taxonomy): Eukaryota > Metazoa > Chordata > Aves > Passeriformes > Eulacestoma > Eulacestoma nigropectus. Next base: position 3,656,193 of record VZTE01001746.1, read on the forward strand.
ATTTCGGTACCTTTCTTCTTCCGTTTTCCACTGTCTAGAATGGACAGAGACATAAAGTCAGTTCTGAAAAGTGCAGCATTCCCTCCTCCAGTCAGCATTCAAGGAGGGATGCAAAAGTGCTCCAGGTGTTCTCTGCACTCCCAAATGACACAGAACAGCTGATTGTTACTGTGTGTTTAACTAAGCAAGGAGTCAGGGAATGGAACCCCTGATCACACCAGAGAAGTCTTTTTGACCCCTACCTCCCAGGTCTCCTTCAGTGAAGACACTCAGGAAGGACAATGAGTTACAGTCCACACCATTGAAAGCATCTGATGGGTCAAGACTCTTCAGAAGGTCCCGAATGTGGCGCACGTGTATCCTGGCTTCTCGCACCGTGTATGGCTCTGATGAGCAAAAAGTGAGGAGAGAAACTGGAATTATACAGTTGCTTACAGGTCTCAAAATGGAACCACAGGAAAGGGCTGACAGGTGGCCAAAACGACTCCCTAAGAAAACCCTCACTCATTCCCTCCCAAGTCTGAAGGAGCTTGCCTTCCACCACTTTCAGCAGCGAGCCCTCCTGCAGTCCTTCAATTGTCTTCAGCTCAGCAAAGTTATCCAGGACATTGCCATCCAGCTGCAGGGAGAAGCAGGTCCGATGGCAGGTATCCTCCCGGTCCATCAAAACTTGATGGATTTCTTGCACCATCTCTTGAGGAGAAACCTTCAGAAGGTAAGAACCCAGACAATTATTTACCCTCCCACGTGTTCTTGCCAAACTTTGCCCCTCAGCTGCAATATCAAAAACCTCTCAGACCTCTCCAGGCCTGGAAAGGCAGACTCTACCTCCCTTCCCAGGAAGATCACTTCTGCTCCTGCTGGGAGAGCACTGTCACCTCTGGCAGGGTCAGCCCCGAGTTCCACCCCACGGGGCTTGGCACCCAGAGATCCAACAGCCAGGCACTGCACCGAGCACTTGGCACGGGACAGAGGTTACAGAGGGCAGCGAAGGAATAGAAGGTGGTGGGGGAAACAGGGGGTTCTTCCTTAATCCATTGACACCACATTTGTGGTGAGGCCTTGAATGGTGCACATGGAGAACAGCCCATTTCCTTCTCCCTGTGTGGTGTGTCTGTGGCAGTGCCACACAGCCCAGCTGAGGCCAGACCCGCCCTGGCTGCAGCACCAGGGCTGCTCCCCCACCTCCCTGCTCTGCTCCAGCACCGCCGACACTGCTCCAAAACCCAGAGGACTCAGGGTAGTTTACATAAGCTGCTGTAAACAACACGGCCTGCTATTATTAGCCTATTAAAACTAACAGCCAGGGGGATTTAAAGGAGACAAAAAGCCAGTCTGAGACGCAGCTCTTTCCACAGAGGATGGGATTTTGCTGCACTCTCTGCTGGTCTTGGAAGAACTTCCCACTGGGTTTAGATTCCAGATGCCTCTCCCCAAAATTAGAGATACTTCATTCAAATAGTTTTTGGTGAAGTAACAAGCTAAACGGGACTATGAACCAGGCCTGTCAGAGCCCATCCCGATCTGGCAGCACGTCACTGCCCACATGACGTGAGGCAGAGCTCTCCATGCAGAGGGAAGTGGAGACTGCATTGTTCCCTCGGTCTTCAGGCCGGTGCTTGAGCTCCCTGAGCTGTGTTAGCACCTGTCACTGCACCAAACCCAGGCTGGCCTGCAGCAGCATCATGTCATAACTGCTGAGCAAGCAAGGGATTTTCCCTTCCTTACTCAGGCCCAGAAATCGTTTTCACAACACTTCTTTAAAACAGCCCAGAAGCGGGAAGGCCGTTTTCCCTGTGCTCAGCTCCATGCCCAAGCCCCTCTGTGACAGACAAAGAGCTACACCTCAGTGAGTTCCCCTTCCCCTTGCTCCACACCTGGGATCCAGAACGAAAACACCCTCCCTATCCTTGCAATGCCCAGGCAGGCCTGGGCTAGGCAACCTCTTGCTCACGTCTCTTCTTCTTTCGTTTCTCTCAAAGGCACTGGCCAGGCAGTCTCTCTCCTGCACCCTCCATCCTTTGCTGCCTCCTTCCCCACTTAGTCCTGGTCAGAAGACAGACAGGTCAGGGAGCTGTGAGCAGCCTGAAGGTACTGCCCAGACTGGGGGCTAACAGGGGCCTTCCCAGGCACTGCCTCCTTCCCTGCCTGCCTGGCTGAAGGGATCTGGCTCAAATACTTCCCACCACCTCTGTTCCCTTCCCCAGCTGGCGAGGGCAGGTACCTGCAGGGAAAAGGGCTCTATCCCTGGTGCACAGATCTTGACAGTAAATCCTGTATCCTGTATGACGATGACCTCCTGGTCGTTTCCATCTTCTCCTGGGTCAGCCTCCTCATGGCCATTCTGCCTGGCATCCTTCTCGCCCTTGAGGCTGTCATGCGGGCCGCTGCCATTCATCAGTGCCACGCCAGATGGGTGCTCTGGGCAAGAAGAGAAGGGTTTAGACAGGGTCCTCCCCGAGGAGCTGCAGAGACTGGCTCGGACACCGGCCAGCCCAAGCCAATCAGGGGCTAAAAGAGAGGAAGGGTTTTATTCTGCACTTGCTGTTTACTGCACAGAGGTGTGCCAGGCCCTTCCCTTCCTTTCCTCACAGCATTATTAAGGTGCTCTCGCTCGCCTGCGGTGTTTGCATCTTCCACAAACCATGTGCACAGAGGGGAGGGAAGGAGAGCAGGAAGGATGGGTCAGTGTACATCACACTGAGCTGTCTTAAAAAGCCTCTTAATTAAAGAGAAAAAGGGTGTGTGGTGCTTTGCGGCCTGGAGGCAGCTGTAACCTCTGCACCAACACGTTAAGGAGCAGAGAGGGAGAGGAGGTGAGCAGCTGCCGGCACCGCTGCATCACGTGGGAGCCCGGTTACTGCACAGGCACAGAAACAGATCCCACGCCCCTGCCCACATCTGGCCACCCTCTGCACTGCCAAAATACTTTGCGGAGATTTCATGGTGCCAGGGCGAGGCTTTGCCTGAGCAATTTTATTCAAGAAAATGGTGACGACATTTTAAGTGCTCGTTTAGACAGGTGCGTCACAGGGCTGGGGAGCTCTCTGCACCTACCTCACCGCTCCACAATGGTTTGTTTTCTTTTCCACTAAGGTGGAGAGTGTCAGAGAGCTGATAAGATCTAGGAAGCTGCCAGTCTCCTAGAGCAACCTACATCCTCTGAACCAGGCTGGGGACCACACTAAAGAGGACTAAGGGGCTGCCAGGAGAAGTTGGAAGAGTGGAAAGAGCCGCTGACAGCAGCTCTGGGAGGGGGCAGAGTACCCCTTGCCCCCAGCCTGCCAAGGGCACCACACTGCCCCACATCCGGGGCAGTGGGTGCTGGAGAACAGCGAGCTGGGCTGGACCCCCAAGGTCACACACAGCATCCAGTTCGGTGCTCTCAGGCACCCCCTTGCAGGCAGCACAGATGGAGCAGGTGGGGCGCTTTCCCAGGCAGCAGAAACAGCCTTTCTGAAAGGCTGCACAGGCTCAGGACAGCTCCAAGCCAGGCTAATGCCTCCAGGCTGCAGCCCTGCAGACAAATCCATCTGGCAGGTCTCTCTCCTCGCCCTCACCTCCCAGCAAGGCACCAGTCCCCACTTTAGGGGAAATGGCAGCTCAGCCTCCCTCACCTCGCCGACTGGCACTGTGGCTTGAGGACCTACAGCTGTCAACAGCCAGTTCTTCCCCATCAGCCCCAATTGCTCCTGCAGCCCGGAGAAGTCATCCAGCCCTCACCATAACCCAGAACAGGAATGGCAACACCATATCCCCCCGCACACCTCTGGAGCACAACCTGAGGCTGCAGCAACAGGCCCTGCAAAAGCATCCCTAGAGGGTCATGCCCCTGCTCCAGACTACGACTGCCAACAGCAAACCCTCAGAGATGACTGTCAGGGCTGACTTACGACATCGTGAAAGGGCAAAAAATGCAACGACAGCAAACTCACTCCAAAAGGCAGCAGGTAGCAGAGCTACCTCCTGCAGGCTCAGCTGCCTTCAGCAGCTCAGCAGCTGCTGCTCATGTTCCCTGTCACTGTGCATATGTCCCCAGCACTCACTGCTCATTTCTTTGACAGATGAAGCTACGGGCGAGTCAGACAAGAGGCCTGGCTCTGGCTCCAGCAAGCTGCCATCATGCTAGAAAGGAGGAAGAAAAGCTCCATGCAGGAGTGCCTCAAGAGATGTGGTTTCAGAAAAACCACACCATGCCCAAAGGGCTGGGGAGAGCCCCTTGTCACACCCTACAGCCAGCACAGCCATACTCCTGGACTGCCTGAACACATGGACATCTGGGAGTGCAGACAAGCCACCACGGAAATGCTACACCTGGGGCTACCGGCACTGCAGACAGGATGACCTGCCAGGCGCCCGAGCCAGGCTTGGCCCAGCCCCTGCCCACCCAAGCAGGGCAAGATCACTGAACTTCTGTTCCTGCTGTGGCAGCCAGAAAGGAGGCAGAATTCGGCTGAAAGGGAGGCTGGCATTGCAACCCATGCACACGCCAGTCTGCAGCACAGCAAACACCTTCAGCAGCAAAGCAAAGTGAGACAGGAAAATCTGAATGCAGCAAGGGAAAGTCACCAGCCAGGACCACACTTCTGCTTTTCACTGCTCAAATGGTGTCAGATCCACAAACTACCGAGTGTTTCACAAGTCAGGAGACTGTTCCTAGTCTGCAGAAATACAAGATGTTCACACCTTCCCTCCTTCTTTCCCTTACTTGAGTGAAGGCAGGGCCGGCACAGCTCTGCACTTTGTGACAAGAGACACATAGAGGCAACACCTTCACATCTCCTTATGACAGAGGATCCAGCCCCAGCCAGCACAGTCCTATGTTTAGAAACAAAAGCTAAGTCTGGACTGAGAAAGATCTGCTGCGCAGCAGGTTAACCCTCGGATGTGAGCCAGGCAAGGCTTTCCAGAAGGGTTCCATACAGAATGGGTATGTTTGAAGGAAGCGCGAGCTGGCCTGGAGGCCGTGCTGCCTGCTGGGTGCTGACTCACCACATGTGCTCCCCGAGGGAAGCAGAGCTGCACCCACCTGCCCTAAAGTGGGTCACCGGTTCCTCCCACCCGCCGCAGCCTGACTGCCGTGGCCTCAGCAGTGCCGGCGCAGAGGGAGGCACGTCATGGGGCACTCATGGATTTCACAGGATTTCTGCCTACTCCAGATGGTAGCAGGAGGCATAGGAAGACCTTAGAGACACCTGCAGAGACCTCTCTCCTGTTCCCTGCTCTCACTTGAAGCCCCAAACGGGCCGGCAGCTGTTTCTGGCTGCCGTGCGCTGCACCCCAGATGGCTCAGGGAAGGTGTCTGAGTCACAGGGAAGCGGTTCCACCCACTCCGGGGGCAAACCCGGCCGCTCCTCCCGCTTACCGCCCTGCTCCCTGCTGCAGACCGAGATCCCCGCCGGAGCACATCGGCCTCGAGACGCAGGTCTGTGGTCTCAACCGAAGGCTGTGACCTCTGGTCTCCCCTGTCATTCCAAGGGATGCGCCTGTGTCCCAGCAAGGACCCTCCTCCCGCACTCGACCTGTGGTTCGTACCCGCAGGTGTGGCAGAGGCTGCCGGGCTCCAGCCCGTGCTGTAACACGATGTTCTCATTGCTCTCCTGGGCACAGCGCGAGCAATCCCTGCGCACAGGCAGAGCAGGGCAGAGCAGAGCAGGGCAGGAGGCGGCCGGGCACCGCACCGGGGCAGCGACCCGCGCTCGCCCGTCTGTGGTCACACCTGGCACAAAGGATCAGACTGAGGATTAGGTTTCATCTCTGCGCCTGGACAAGGAGTTCACACGCCAAGGTGACAGGGCCTGCTTTGGTCACGCTTCCTATTTACAGCCAGGCTGCAGTGGCAGGCACCTGGCGACCCCGAGTGCTCAGATCCTGGTGTGAGGGAGGGGCACACACCTGAACCCAAAACCTGCTGGCTGCACACAGCAATAAGACAGCACAGATCCTTGGAAGAGTTAGTTAATAACTAATTTATGTTCAAACAAATCTTCTAAACCGAAGTCAGACACAAATCCTTTTCGAAGATTATCAGATCAAGAAGTCAGCGACATTATGTCGCTGGGAGCTAGCCTGGTCTGCAGGGACTGCTCTGTCAGTGAGGAGTTTCCTTCCCTACACTTAGTAACTGTAAAAATTGTTAGAGGGACAAAACTAAAAATTAAACCCCCTACCTCTTCCAGCACCAACTTTTGGAATGCATTTCTTGTTATCAGCTCCAGTGCCATTTTTGAGGGGCCAATTTCTGCCTTTCCCTCCTCAAAGGTATTTCGAATTCCAAGCAGTGTAACACAGTTTCTGCAGTCCCCCAAGCAGCTGTAGCCTGAACACCTGCCACTGGTGTGCCAATGGGCACAGGGAAAGCAAATAGGGTGCTAAACCACAAACTAAGCCACTGGTCAGTCACACTACACATCCCCTCATGCCACCAGGTACACCACAAGACAGCATTTGAGACCAAAACTCAGCCACTGCACAGGGATTGAACAAAAAAATGTAGTGATAGAAAAGCAGAATTTGACCTTGTGATTTTAAAAAAAAAATCTGTTTCTCATGTCCTCAAAGTCCTGGTGACAACAAAAGCCTCTGTGAGTTACCATTTGGTATCCCACTAGAAAACTGGTGTGGACACCAGCCGTGCTGTGCCAGTTCGTGGAGGAGTTGGGAGGAGGAAAGCCAGATGCAGCCGAGTGTGGTCCCTCACAGCTGCACACTCTCACCCAAGCTGCAGCAGGCTGGGCCGGGCAGATCCGCTCCCATCCTCTACAAGGCCCATGTTTGTAGTCACAAACAAAAGAGGGATTTGCCTTATGAATTGAGAAAAAGATAAGCAATACGCCCTTAAGTTTGCTTTGCTGACACGGACAAGGCACAGACAGGTCCCTCTGTGGTACACACCCAGGTGGGATACCTCGCCGCCTTCCTCCTTCTCCTTCTGCCGTGAAGTTAAAATGTCACCTCTGCTCCCCTCCCCTCTCCTTTGTGCTGCCCCATCCCACAGGCACACGCAGCCACCCACCCCCCTTAGGGGTATACGGTGTTTTGGCTCCACGCAGCAGGACAGAGCCCCTGGGACTGAGCTGAGCACCTGGGAGAAGGAGCTTCTTTTTCTTCCTCTTCTTCTTCTGCTGCTGCTGCTGCTTTGAGGGCAGAACCTTTGCCTGGGAATCAGGATTGCAGCTTGACCTTCTGCTGGGGCAGGCAGTAGGCTCTGTCACAAAACCAGCACTCATGTCCCGAGCCTTAGGTGACACCTCACTAGGGGGGACGGGCAGCACAACTGCACTTTGAGCCGGCAGGGCCTTCCCCGCGCTCACTGGCAGAGCAGAGGACGGTGTCCCAGGGCTCGCTGGGGAGGGAGCAGGACCTCTGCACTCCAGCAGAGTGCAGGACTCCAGCAGGACTCCTCTGCTGCCCGGAGCCACTAGGGCTGTGTCTAAGAGCATGGCCACTCGCCCCTCGCCGTGGCCCTGGCCGGCGGAATGTGCTCCGGGGCCCGCATCGCCATCAGCTGCTGCCACGTGCTCCTCCCGGCAGCAGGATCTGTGGGCTAAGCCGCTGTCCTCAAGTTTCACACGGCTCTGGCAGGCCTCAAGTGACTGAGCATGATCAACCAGCCCTGCCAGCCTGTCCCCAAGGTCGGCTGGAAGGACAGTCACTGCATGGGACGCCTCTGTCCATTGGAGCAGGCCAACCGTGTCAACGCCAGGTCTCAAACCGCTCTTATCACAAGCTGACACCATTCCTTCTTTGTCCTTGGTCTCAGATAGGTCTTGGATGTATTCAGTGCCCTTCTGCAGGCTTCCAGTCACCGCCTCACTGGGGATGATGTCTGGATACAGCCCAGCACACTGGGCAGCTTCTGGCGTCTCCGAGAACACACCGCAGCTTGTGGGAGACTTTGGCAAGAGGGGCGACCTCTCGTCGGGTGAGCCAGAGTGGTGTGGCTGGAAGAGGAGATCGGTGACTTGCCTGCAGCAGTTTGCAAAAAGGCTGTTTCCCATGCCTGGCTCATGCAGCACCGGATCAGAGCAGTCAGATGTGTTTCACACATACACGGAAGTCCCCACAAGGCACTCTCCCACGCCCAGCCCGTGCCCTCCGCTGCCTTCTCGCAGTCAGATGCCTTCTCCAAAGAGAATGCCGACTTGGCCCCAGGGTGGCAGGACACAAGAGGACCAGCAGCTGCCTCCGCGCAGGATCCCACGTCCCGTGTGCTCACCAGAACTGGGTGCTGGGCTTGCAGCAGTTCCCCCAAAGTGCTGCCCAGAGACCCTCATCCACCGCACGCCTTTGCCCCTGTCCCAGCTGCCACGACACCGGCCAGGCGCGGAGCAGCTCCCGCAGCTGCAGCTCTGCTCTCCCCTCCCGCGGCACGGCCGGGCTCTGACAGGTTCCCAGGCACTCACGGGGGGATGCCGGCTGGGCCCGGGCTGGTTATAAATAGCCCGATCTCGAGTGCCACACCAGTGCAGCCTGGGACGAGTGCTGTGCCAAACCTGAGCAAGTGAGATGCATTGAATTACACGGCGAGGGCAGTTACTATGGCACGCCCGGGCCCGGCACAGCCATCCATACTAAGCAGGCAAGCACAAAGCATTCAGGCAGTGAACCAGTAAGTAGTTTCTAGATGAATTTTCTCTCCTCTCACACTGCTCTGCCATATCAAACACAAACAAACCAAAAAACCACACACACAATCCCCTAACACCTCTCCTCTCTCCATGCTACTTTAAGAAAATCACGGCAACTGAAGCAGTTTTATTATGGAACTGGAGCTTTCTCCAAGCATCAGGCAGCCCAGGGAGGCTGCGGCCAAGCAGGGCACTGCTCACCGTGCCACAGCCACCGGCTCCTCGCCCTCCATCGATGGCACCACCCAGGCCTCAGAGCCCCTCTGCACACCTGTGTGCACCCCGTGCTGGCACGCATGCTGCTCCACTCTCACCCACGTCGGGCCCTTTGGTGGTCCCTGTTTCGTGGGACACACACCAAGAGCCAGATCTTTCAGTTGTGATGTGTAAGAGCTGCAGCCTAAACAGCCCAGCCTTGGACTCACCTGGGAAAGCTTTCGTGAGGACTGGACACGGCTTCGTGGGCGGGAAGGGACACAACTCTGCACCCAGCAGAAGAAAAATACACGCCACATCCCCAGCACAAAAATGTCAGAACTACAAAAGTTGGGACCACGCAGCTCACGTGGTCCCCGCTCAAGGCCAACACAACACATGCAGAGACAGGACAATCCCCTCTCCAACAGCAGCCCTGGGAAGGCCCAGGAGCAGCCCCTGGAGCATCCGTGTCAGCCAGCCACCTTCCAGGAGAAACTGAAAAACAGACCACCAGCTCTCCACAGAAACACTGGCTAGCTTCTGCTGTCCTTTTAAAGGCAAAAGAAGTCGGAAGAGAAGTCTCTCCCACTCCAACTCATTTGAGCTCCTGTCCCAGTAAGCAAGGAACCCTCAGGACCACCACAGTCACTCCTCCGGCACAGGACAGGCCTTGGAGCCCTGGAGCCCCACGATCGGGTACCCCTCAGTCCCACGAGCCAGCACCACCTTTCGGATCACGTGAGCATCATGTTTTTATTGTGATTTACGATTTTTGAAGGACTTCAGATGTACTGACAGCTTCAACTCTTCCTCCTTACCAAGAGACCTCTGGGAAGAGGAGAAATCTCCTACAAGTACCTGGTCAGGTCAGGTCTCCCGAACCTGAGCTGCCCTTCTTCAACTCCAGCCAAAGCAAGCTCACAGCAGTGTGTATGTGTCAGCTCTAACCTGTGAAGGCTGGTGTCAGTACAGCAAATGCAAATTTAATTTTAGCCGAATAACAAATGAAACGAAATAAATAGCTTAATGAATCCAAATAAATTCACTGAATGAATAGGCATTAGCTCCAGAGATGGCCCTAATGAAAACATTTCTGCAGGACATCCCATCGGGGAGGTGGGAGACTTGTGGAGGTGCCTCCCTCTGCCTCCCCTGCGGAAACCACAGCTTCCCAGGAACTTCCAGCACTTAAGTACAAGGACTTCTTTTAATAAGGGCCCACAGTGAAACATTAGGGTTGCTCTACTGCCATCATTAAACTCAAATTGGTTCCAAGACATCTGTGGGCAGAGGTACAAGCTCTGCATTTATTTCTCAGCAGCTTCACACCGCTGGGACTGGCTCACAGAGAGAGAGCAGAGCATGGTGAGGCTGCAGCCTGCAGTGCTCTCAGCAGGGCCAAGCCCCAGGACATCCACAGGGTCCCACAGCTGCTGGCTCAGGCACTTAGAGGTGCTGAAATGCCTTGTGCTTTGCACCTGGCACTCCGAGTTACCCACCCTGCACGCTCCACATCTGGGAACTACATTTAAATCCATTTGTAAACTTTCTATCCGGCCAAAACTTTTCAGGAACCTAGCCTTGAAACTGGCTGTCTGGGTGACCCTGCTACAATAACATGCAATTCAAACATCACAGAAATCAGGTGCAAGGACTAATGCAAAGTGCAAAGATCAGCACCAACAAAAACATTAACGGTGTCAGGAGAAGCATGTTTCTCAAATTTCAAGAGAGCTGAAGGAAGGAATCGTATTTCAGACAGAAACCAAGAACCAGCCGGTAATTCTCCAAGTCTCTGTGCCCTACTCTCGCGCACACCTTAGTTTCAGAAAGCTATTGGTTCAGCAAGAGCAGGGAACTAACCTGTTGGTCTCTGGGGAGGGTTTTAGGGGAGACCTGACAGCTGTGATATCCTCAGCAGCTCCGGCTGCCTTCCTGTGCCCCCCCGGCCAGCCACGCCGGCCGCCCACGGCTGCCCCGAGCCGCTCGGGCCACACACAGCTCTGGGGACAGGGCTGGGTGGCTGCCCCTGCAAGAGCGTGCTGGGAGCAGCAGCCTGGGAAACCTGCCCGTCCATAGGAATCCCTCTGCCAGGGACATGGAGTGATCCCACCCTTCCTCGCACAGCGCCCTAACCCGAGCTGGCACCACAGCCCCCCTCAGCCCCAGCCCAACCTGCAGCTGAGCTTCCAGGCTGCAGAGACTTCGCAGGCTCCAGGGACAGCAACAGCAAGGACAGAGCACGCAGGACACTCAGCACGGCACCGCTTGCTAGCAGCCAGGATCCACGCTACCATTCCCAGCCTCATCCAGCCCCAAAGGCAGGAGGCTGGCTAGTGGGGAGCCTGGGAAGCAGGGCTGGTGTCAGGCTAATCCGACTCGTTGGAGCTCTGGGCAAGATTCACGATCCTGCGGTTTTACGTCATTGGACATAACTACATACAACTTCTCTGAGCCTGCAGCCTCTTCGACAGCTTGCAGTAGAGATTTTCTCTTTAAAGTGAAAGACAAACTAAGGAAATGCTTTTTTAGAAAAATATGCCATTACTCCAATATCACTCATAGGGAACCTCACTTCAGTGGTCCGTTTCATGGGATTTTTCCCTTTAAACTGGTCAAGTGGCTGCTGAGCACCACAGCAGGTATTTCTTCAGCTGGAAGAAAGAACATGCACTTCTGCAAGCATAGATCTGTTTCCCCAATCAAAGAGGGAAGGTTTGTCCTCTGTGCCTTTACACCAACCTGTCAGGAAAATAGCAGATAACTGCCCGTCCCAGACTCAATACCCTTAGAAAGGCAGATGCAACAGAAAGCTCCACTGGCAAAGGGGCATGCGTGAGCTCTGCTGCACAAACCATGCACTTGCAGGAGGTGACAACAAAAAGCTAAACCTGAGACAGCCTTGCTACTATGGCAAAAACCTGACCTACTGCCAAGAGTGACAGTCACTGCCACCACAGGAGGAACCACGCGTTGGTTTTCGTCGTTGGCACACTGTCCAAGCACTGCCCCAAGGACTGGCATTGCTTCCCAAACGCAAATAAAAAAATGCATGAACTTCAAGACCTGTAAAGCTTCTAGAAATAACAACTTTCCAGCACAACCAATGGAGCACAATGCAGGAAAGTAAAGCAAGTGCTGGGAAGCTGCGCCAGGAGAGGGGTGTGCTGCCAAGTTTAGTCATGTACAGACAACGAAGGTAAACACAGGACTCTGCAACATGGTGCTGGTTTTACTGTGCACGAGGCAGTTCTGAGTCTGCAGGTGGATTTATCTCAGTGCATGTTCCTGACCTACTTACTTCCACTTTTCAGTTGGGAAACCCAGGAGCGAGGCTGCTCAGGCAGAGCGGAGAGCTTCCAGTGGGAGCTCAGCTCTTATCCCACTGACAGAACCGCCCCAAACATGATCCCCTTGGGTTCCCATCCCTCATCTTGCCACACAGATGCTGTGTTATCACACTCCTTTCCTCTTCTTAACCTTGTAGCAGTGATCAGATTTCTCTTGCACAACTTTCCTCCGACTGTCCCCCCAAGCCTGTTAGAGCTGCATATTAAAAACCCCAACTGCCAGCAATTCAGCCCTTTCCAAAACACCGGAGAACCTCCAAGGTCGGGCAACAGACAGCGATAGCAGATTCCCAGATTAAGAATCAGCCTTCTGACCTTGTTGCTAACGCACAGCTACACTTGCCTCCACAGCAGTTTTCCATTAACACCTGCATTCCCCGCTGCTCTAACAGAAGATGTGGCTGAAAGCAGGGGTGGCTGGGGAGCTCAGGGACAGAGGGACTGAGCTAGGAAAGAGCAGATCTGGGCAAGGCAAGGTTGAAAGACATTTTATGGTACCTAGAAGCACTGCTAAACTTGTACGTGAGAAACTTGTTCTAAGGCCGTCAAGACTTCAGGAATAAAAATAATCCAAGAAACGCTGCACATAATGGCTGTCTCTGATCTCACACTAGCTGACAGGAAAGGTAACTTAACCCAAAACTGCGCCCATCAGAAACCTTTATAGGAACCCCAACTGTCCATGCTTTTGTGTTTCTGCACTCAGGACAGAGTAGCCTCAACAGTTTCCAGGCTGGGGGCAGAGAGCAGCAGCCATCAGCCCTCTCACGTGGCACAGAGCCCCGCACCCGAGCCCGGGTGCCTGGCACAGCTCAGGGGTGTGTTTCCGCAGCGAGGAGCCCACTCGCAGCCTGCCCACGGCTCCAGGTACTGACAGCTGCCTTCAGACACGGCCGGTGCCCACACGGGTGCTCTGCAGGCCATGCACAGCGGTGGGAGCACCAGAGTGGGGCCCGACTGCCCCTGGCCCGGGAACCAGAGCTCGTCAGGCTGATGCCAAGGCGGCCAGGCTGACCCCGCACCTGCGGAACAGCACCCGGCTTCCCACTGAGACCTCCCTCTGCTCCTCCCCAGATCCCACCTGAGCAATTGGGCAGTGTCGAAACACATGAAGGATTTTTCCACCCTCCATCCTCCCTCGGCAATCAATTGCGGCCGGAGAGGCAGGGATTACACTGCAGAACTTTTTAACCCAGTTGCTGGCACTGCAGGCGTGATGCTTGCTTCAAAATCCAGCACGTGGGTGAGAGGGGGAGGCTATCAGCACTGAGCTTCCCACTCTTGAACTGCATCCAACCTGCTCCACTACCAAATGCCAGTGAACTTTGCTTTAGGTGACAAACTTCAAAAATCCACCTCGACACCATAAAATCAGGGGGGGATGGAAGCAACATGTGGGTCAATCAGGGGATTCACGTGCCTCAGGACGAAGGCCAGCCACAAGCCACGCCGCTTCTACCCCTTCTGCTTGTAGAGATCAGAGAAAAGACCTGAGGCTGAGTTGGCTGCTCAGGCTTCTAAGCTCTTGAAAATACAAACCACCAAACTGAGCAAACCCAGGGCAGGTGGAAACATCTCATGGTCGGTGCCAGCCCGGGAGCTGGCACTGAGAACAGTCAGGACATGGAGCTGCACCTTGTCCCTCGCCTGAGCCACTCAGGCTCCGACATAGAACAAGAACAGCCAGCAAGTAACTAGTTAAAACCTGCAATTTCCAGCTGTGATGT
>VZTE01001746.1:3698470-3720505 GCA_013397775.1 Eulacestoma nigropectus
ACGGCTTTCGGCTTCTCCGTCTGCGCTCGGAGCCGCGGTGCCGGGGCAGGGGCTTGGGGCCGGGAACCGGGGGCTGTACGGGGGCTTAGGGGTGGGGACCGTGGACCGGGACTCGCGTGTGGGAGGACGGTTAAGAGGTCGCCAGCACCGCTCTTAAATATTGACCATTCAAGGAGGCGATTTCCAGCAGCCCGTGAGGGGCTCTGCCTGCTGTCCCCGGGGGTCGGGGGTCGGGGCCCGATGGGATGCGGGGGGCTTTGTCCTGCCTCCCCCGGGCTCCTCCTTGGCTGGGGAGCCCCAGGTGTTTGCACAGAAAAGGGACGTCTGTGCCTGCCCCACGCCATTCTCTGTCCCTGTGCGAGGCTGCAGCTCATCCCTGACAGGGAAGCAGCGCAATGTCTGCTCACCAGGCTGAGCATTTCCCTTCATCCTGCTCATTCCCACAGGCAGGGCACCGCTGTGCCTGGTGTGGAGCCCCACGGAGCCTGCGAGGGCTGTGTGAGATGTCACCTGCATCCCTGGCGAATGTGGGGTGTGAGATGGATCCTGCCAGGTTCTGCCGTTTTCTGCACGCTCTAGGCTCTGCTGTTTTGTTTAAGACTGCTTGTTGTTTTAGTAGCAGAAGGGACATAATATCTGTCCACAAGGCACGATTTATTGAGGGTTGGAATCACGCCAAAGAGTTTAAATTTGGATCCAACACGCAGCGTGATTGCAGGCAGCAGGCTCGTGCTCGCACACACCACGTTTCACAGATACTGCGTTCTCCCTCTGCTCCTGGTTCCTCCCACTAGAGATGATTCCCATAGCAGCAAAAATGCCTATTTCTTTGCTTGTTTGTTTTATCATCCTTCCTTCCCTTCATCCCTAAGCGTATCTGTCTGGCAGCGGGGTCCTGAGGGCTGCTCAAAGAGGCCCTCTGCTGCTGCTGCCTGTTGTGTACCTGGTCAGATAGTCTGGTGGTTGTTAGCTGCTGCTGTGGAAACAGGAACACGACTTCAGCAGCAACAGGAGGAGAGACATTTTTTCCAGGAGCTAAAAACAGCTCATTCTCCACAGACAGTTTTGCAGTTTTGTGGGGGTAGATGAATCTCTGCTTGGAGTTAACATCTGCCTCCAAGTTGGATGCCAGAAAGACTGTTTCTTGACTCTGATTTGATTTTAGCCCAGCTCTTGCAAAACCCACCCAAAATGGTCGAAAAATACAGGTGATGTTGGCAAGAGGTAGCAGGATTTGGAGAAGCTCAAGTCCAAGCCCTGTGTGCCTTGTCTGCAACGTTCAGAAGGTCCATGAACAGGTTTGGCCCCAAACCTGAGCCCTGAGGTCTGACCTTGTGCCAGCGCAGCTCAGCGTCGGGCAGCCACCGATTCCCTGTCTGCTGCTGAGGCCGGGGTGCAGGGCAGGGGGTCTGGGAGGAACAGCCCTTGTCAGGGGAAGGGGCAAGGACACCAGCTGGGTCAGCAAGCCCAGCGCCCTGCTGCTGTGGGCATCACAGAATCACAGAACCACGGAACGGTTTGGGTTGGAGGGACTGTAAAGGTTATCCAGTTCCAAACCCCCTCCTATGGACAGGTACACCTTCCACTAGACTTCACCATCTCGTGTAACACCTTCACAAATGTTCTGAGTCTCAGCTACGGGTTTGGGGTTTTTTTGGTTCCTTTATTTCAGGTTTTAGGAAACTGTTCCAGAGATTGATTGTACTGAAGATTAGAAAACCTCCTAATTTCCAGCCAAAGCATGTTCAGGTCTCTCTCATTCCCATGCTTTCATCCCGCCCGCACGTTTTCCCAGCCCTGGTTTTCAGTTTAAGCTGTTCTTTTTCTGTCTCTCCACAATTTCTTCATTGGCTGCAGTCGCCCCCCCTCTCCGTGTTTGTTGTGTGAACTGGGCCAAGCGCTCTCCGGTTCCTGGAGCAGCTGCCAGTGCCAGCCTGCTGCTGGGAACAGGTTTCTGTGGGAGGTTTGCCCCAGCGCATCCTCCCTCCACCAGCCCCTGCACTGCCTGGGCTAACGGGCGGTGAGCTCCTGCTCGTCCATGCAGCGGGGACTGGGAACTGCGGTGTGGGATGTGCAGGTAGCCATGGTGACAGTGCCCAGGGACCTGGTGCTGGCACGGCAGCTGCTCGCCTGCCTGCAGCAGGGATGTCACCGGCCACAGAGGGGAGCACGGTGGGGGCAGAGATGCCTGCCCTGTCTCTGGAGCATCCTGTGCAAGGCGCCCCTGTGGGCATTGTGTGGATGCACAGAGCAACCTTCCTGCTGGATCCTGGGGAGGCAGAGTGCGTGTGGATGAGAGCCTCTGTTGCTTCCCTGAAGCATCCTCCCTCAGGCTCCACTTGCATGGGAAGAGGGTGTTTGGAAGAGGTGGAGAAAACAGGCACAGAAAATCTGTGCTTGAACAGGCTTTTGCTAGAGAAAGCCTCTTCAGGGAATTTCATGCCCTTGCTAGCAAGGTAGGTCTCTAAAATGGGTGGACTTGGGAAGACAAGCAACTCTGTACCTTAAATTCACAGTGGGCTGAGAAGAATTCAAGGAGCCTGGGAGCCCGTGTGATGAGTTTCTGCATACAGGGCTGTGATGAGACATGATCTGTGTCCCCCTGCAGCAAAGAGCTGGTTCGTGTGATGGTGGGAGAGACCAGCAGGGCTTTGGGGAGCACAGGCACCTGGCCAGCACAGGGGCCAGGTTGTCAGCCAGCACCTGTTGGTTTCCTGGGTTTCTCTCCTCTGTGCTGTGGTCCCCAGGGTGTGGGGACCTCCTCTGTGCTGGGCACTTCCTGGGCTGCTGGGAAAGCTGGTGCTGCCATATCTGGGTGTCAGTATCCCTCTGTACCACTGCCTCAGAGGTCATGTTTTGCAGATCACATGGTGGCTTCCTCCAGGATCTGTTTTTCAGCCATTTCCACAGAAATGAGCAGGAGTGATCAGATCACTTTGGGATGAGTCCATGAGCCATCAGTGGTTCCTTGACAATGTGGAAGAGGAGCTGGAGCGTGGTTTGCAGCTTGAGCTGTGCATGGCCTTGGTCTCAAGAAGGTCTCTGGCTTTCCTGTCCTTCATCTGGAGCTCTCCTCTTGGGTGACACAGCCCCCTTGCCCCAGCGTGGTGGCTGAGGGAGCCCTCCAGCAAAGAGCCACCTCTGAGAGCAAGCTGGGGTTTGTGGGAAGCTGCATTTAAGACACTGAGTTTCTCTCCTCACTTCAGCAGTACCATAAAAAGGAGAAAACAGTGTTTAAAATATTCCATGAACTGAGTCAGGGGTAATTTGGACACTGTTTTCCTTTGCTCTGTAGGTCAAGCTGATGATGTGCACAGCATGTTCTTCCTGCCAGGACAAAATCTAATATTTCTGGGTGCCCACAACCTTCTTTAGAATCATAATAGGAAGCTGAATGCCCTCAGAGTGCTGCAGGCAATATTAAAGCACTAATGATGCAATCAGTCTCCTACCCCAGCAAGAAAGTGAAGAATTATGCTGCCCTTGCTGGGCACAATCCTGCTCTGAGGTGTCACCGGCAGTGCAGCACTCTGTTCCCAGTAGCAGGGGCTGCTCACCAGGTTGGGTTGGAGCAATGGGATCTGGTTCTGGCCGAGGCCCCTGGGAGATGTTAATTTAGACTGGTGCAGATGGTACTGAGGAGTTGTCCTCCCCCAGGGTTTTGTTCCCTAATTTTGGCTGCTCGGTTATGATTTGCCTGTGCCCGCTCTGGGAGGAGGAGGGTTTTTTTCCCCCTTTGTTTTTGAGTCTGTGTGAAATACCTCGGGGGGAAGAGGGGAAGTGAGAAGATGTCACTGCAGAGACTATTTCTGGAGGCACTCCCCTGTGGGTGAGATGGTGCTGGGCAGGCGGTGGTGTGGTACCCGGGAGCGAGGGAGGCTGGTGGCCTTGCGGGAGCTGGGCTTAGTCCTCGGTGTATTTTTAATCTTTGCCTGGCTCAAATGCAGTTTGTCACCTGGATCCGTGGTGGCTGATGTGGCCCTGGAGGGCTCCCAGATGTGTGGGGATGGGGAGCAGGAAGAGCTCCACTTCCACCACTGCCAGCCACGGGTATCCCCAGGTGCTGGCGTGGGGTGAGGTCGGCTTATGCAGGGGCTGTCCCACACCCTCCTGGGCAGCAGGAAATGGAGATGTTTCCCTGCGGCCGTCCCGGGGTCCTGCCCTCTTGTTCTCTGAAATCCTGGGGCAGGTGTGGGGTTACCCTGTGCTTTAGCAGAGACCTGACAGGAGGAAGAGCTGCGGGAGCGATTATGACCTACTGGCCAGGGTGACCTCCCGAAGGGCAGTGAGGTCCTGCCGTGCTGTGGGTGTCCCCGTTACCCTTCCTGCTTCTATGTCACCCCCGAAGCAGCAGAACAAGACGCAGTGGATGGTGTGCAAGGGGAAAGCTCCAAAGCTGGCCATTTCTCTGGGGCTCTCCGAGTTGTTCCTGACATGGTACCAGCTGAGGTCAGTGCTTCCCACAGCCACTGTCCCTCCCTGTCCCACAGCTCCGCAGGCAGGGCTGTGCGGGAGCAGCCGCACTGGGTCTCATTCCAGTGTGCCTGGCTGTACCTGAAGCTTTTATTTTCAGACACGTTAATTGCGAGCAGCTCAGCAGAGCTGGGCAGAAATCAGCTGGGAGGAGCGTAAGGAAGACATGGCCTGGGGGAAGATGAAGCGAGAGGATAACGTCACACTGCTGTTGATGCAGAACTTTGACATGGATCATGCAGGCCAGGAACAAACGTGCTCCAAGCAAATCTCTGCTCCAGATATTTTGTAGCACCTGAATTATGGCTTCAAAGCCTGCAGCATGTTTTGGTTTTTTTTTTTAAAATAATGTCCTTAAGAGCTCTAAAATTCAAAGAATTTCCATAATTTCATCCCTGTAAGGCTGTGGGCAGAAAAGTAGGAGTTGAAATAGCTGGATTTCAGTCCAAGTTTTTTCCCTGGAGTTGAGTGATTTCTCTCTCCAGCTCCTTATACTCTCTCTCCCCCCACCCCTTTCTTTCACACATCAGACAGAATTCAAATGTCTCTCAATTTAAAGATTTTGGGTGCTTGGATGAGAACGCTGGGCTAGAGCTGCCTCCGACCCAGGAGTCAGCACTGCCTGGAGTGCCAGGGCAAAGGGATGCTGTGTGTCTGCACCAGGCGTTGGCTTGGATCACCGGGTTAGGAGGTGAGTGCTCTGTAGCCGATCTGGTCGGACCTTGGCAGTCAGAGGCTTTTTCTGGCCTTTGGGCTGCAGTGGCTCTGGGACAGGGGCCCCTGGACCCCGTGGGCATGGCAGAGGACGTGTGGCCGAGCAGCTCCGCTCTGGTGTCGCGCTGTGGCCCCAGCACAGCACGGCCCCCCTGCCTCCCCACTGCCGAGGGGTGCTCGGCGTTGCCACCCTTCTTCCTCACTCGGACTGGCAGAGGCGATCCCCTGGTGTAGCCCAGCTCTCAGTGGGTGCAGGTGGGCACTGGTGGTTGGTTTGGGGAGGTGAAAGGTGCAAGGGCACCTGGGCACCCGCTGCAGCCCCTGGGCACCACACTCAGCCTCTGGGCACCGTGCCCACCCCTGCACCCGGGCTCACCGTCCCACGGCTCTGCTGTGTCCTACAATGCCCAAAGCGTGGTGCAGGGAACAGCATCTGTTTTCTCGAGATTTGTGACGGATGGGAGCTCATACCCAGCTAGAGGTCAGCATTTCCATTTTCACGGGATTTCTGAAGTCTGGCTGTTAAAGGACGGGGGCGTTTGGGTGGTGGTCAGGCTGCAGATGCCACTTCAGCATTGCAAAGCTGCTGGGGAACTAGAGGATGGAAAATCCGTGTGCCAAAGGCAGCTGTATGGGAGCCAGTGGGAGATGCCTTGCTGGGTTCTGGGATGGTGGGATCTGTTTGCCATGAGAGATGAAGTGACGGGGTTTTTGCTTGCTGAGGTTTGATGCCTTTAGTGTGATGTTCCCTGAGGGGCACTGGAGGGGTGGCTGGAGGTTCCCCTACCAGGGAGCCAGCCTGGTGCTGTGGCTGCAGCGCGACCATTTCGAGGACAGAGAGGAAGAGGCAGAGCACCACGCTGCCACCAGTGACCCTCGGGATCGGGCCTTAGTGGCTGGGGCAGCCGCAGGGCACGATGTTTGCGGGGGACGCCGTGTCCACGGCTCAGCCTCGCTGCCCGTGCGGCACTGCCGGTGGTCCTGCCATTAGGAGAAATACGATATTTGCAGCGTGAGGTTGCGAAAAGCCTGTAGCCACGAAAAGAAAAGGAAATGACTTTCTTTGCGGTGTTTGTGTGCGCGCGTGTGCATGCGCTGCTGCGCCGGGGGCGGCTGGCCGGGAGCTGCTGGGGTCCCCCCGCCCCGGCGCAGCGCCCGCAGGAAGCGCCGCCGTGGCCGGCCCCTCACGGCTGCCGCTGTCCCATCGCCGCTGCCCCCTGGCAGCACCGAGCCACCACCATGTTCCAGAGGAAGCGCAGCGTCTCCTTCGGCGGCTACGGCTGGTGGGTGCCTTCCCTTCCCTCCCTCCCTCCCTCGCCGCCGTGTGAGGAGCTTTCCTTCCCTCCGCGGCTGCAGAGCAGGAATCACCGCGCGCTGTGGCGCGGTGCCCTCCCGGCAGAGCCCTTCCCACCGTGCCAGCAGCGGCATGTGGGAGCCGGGAAGGACCTTCTTGCCCCTGTGCCCGCAGGAAGCCTGGCACAGCTTCGGCCCAGCGAAACCTCGTGAGCCCCGCAGGTGATGGGCAGTGAGGGGACCTCCCTGGGGGCTCGTGGTGGGCTCCTGTGGGCACGTTACCTGCGAGAGTGTCTGCCCCTGCACCTTTCTCTCGCTGCTGAGGCCCTGCTGTCTGCTCCTCCTGCACTCAGACAGCGATGCTCACAGCCACCTTTGGCACCTTGGGGTGTGCAGCAGGCTCCCTCCTGGTCCAGGGCAGGTTCCCAGCACCCCTGGCAGCTCCATAAGTCACCCCTGCTTTGTCTGTCCTCAGCAGAGCACCACTGCTGCCTGCACCCCGGGTTCAGTGGGACTCTGCTCCTGTTCCTTCCCTCTGAGAGGTGTTGATCCATAGGCAAACAGCTTAAGAAAATGACGCCGTTCTCCTTCTGCCCCCCCCTCAGGTCGCCTCTCCGAGGTGTTTTATGCCTGTTCCAAGTCTGTGCTGTAGGGTTGTGATGCTGTGGTGGTGTTGGGTGTTTGGGGCAGAAGGCTGCTCTGCCCCCTCCCCTTCCCGCAGTGGCTGTAGGGGCTGGGACTGGACAATGGCAGCCCCGGGGCTTTGAGGGGAATGTGGTGCCGTGAACTTGGAGCTGCTTGAGACCTGCTGGGGGAAATGCTGAGTAACTGTGAGGGCTGTGGGAGGGCAGCTGGCGCGCCGAGGCTTTCGGCAGGGTCCCCTGGGATGGAGCGCACGCCTCGCTGAAGCCAAGAGAGCTGCCTTGGCTGGATTGTGCTCTCTTTACACAGAAAGGGGAAGGGAGCACTTGGATAGACTTCTGTACAAATAAGTTTTGTGATATGTGGGCTCATTTTGTGGTGGCCAAATCGCAGCTCTTGGACAGCTCTGCCCCACAGTCGCTGTTGTGAGCAGTGGCTCTGGGGCCCTGACTGCCTGGGGGCATCCCAGGAGCTTCCCGTTGCGGTGAAGCAGAGCCGTGGCCCTCCTTGGCAGGGGCACGCAGGGCCAGTTTGGCTTTGCTCTGTTTTTTTCTTGCTGTGCTTTGGCAGTTACAGGGCAAAGAAAACCACGAGCCAGAGAGTCACTCAGGAAAATGGGGGCTGCACTGGCTGGGGGGGCTGTGCCGGCTGCTCGTGGCTCTGCTGGCTTTTGGGGGGCTGTGCCACCGTTGCAGTTGGGGCCGGGGGAACAGGACATGGGCTTTCCTTTAGACACCGTGTCAGTATCTGCACAGTGAGAGCTGCGAGGGGAGCCCCGTTCTCCCTGAGCTGTGGGGGTTGCTCCCGAGGGGCTCGGTGCACTTCTCCCCGAGTACCTGGGGAAGACGGTGCCTGGAAAGCCCTGTGCGCTGCCGGGAGAACCTACCCTGGGCATTTACTACAAAAGAAAGGAGCTGCTACAGCCCCGTGCCTGCACCTGCATCTTCTCACGGTCCCGGCCGACCCACCCTTCCTGTGGGGCTGCGTGTGAGGTGTCTGGGCACACCCAGCCGCCTCCTGCTGTGGCTGCACTTGCTATTTCCAGCCTCTGCTGGGCTGGAAATTGCTATTATTTCCCTCTCTACCAGCTGCATCTGCTGCCAGCGAAGTCCTGGAGCAGCGTGTTCACCTTGGGGGGCAGATGTGGTGCCCTCAGTTTGGCTGTAGGGATGCACATGGTGTGCAAAGCCATTTGGAGTGCTGCCCCCGGAGCTGGTGCTGCCCAGGGCCGGGGGGCCCGTGGGGTGTGGGGTGTTTCGTTTTGCCTTCTCCGGAGCAGAGCAGGGCAGGGCAGACAAACGGCTCTCATAATCACACTGCAACTGCGGTTTCTCAAACATGGGAGTTTCTTTCCTGTGTGGTTTTTTTTTTTTTTGTTTGTTTCTTTTTTTCCCGTTCTCACTCTAAGAGGCCAAGTAACAACTGTTTTTTCTTCCCGTGGTTCCGGATGGAGCCACTCGTGCAGCCCCCGCTGAGGGACAGGTCCCATGGGAGCTGCCCCTGCCACCCACTGTCCCTGAGCTGCTTTGCCTCTGCCACCGAGTTTGGAAACAGCTCTGCTCCCCAGCATGCTCTGATGTTCAACATGATTTAATGATCAACAAGGTCTGGGCAGGCTCGTAAGGTATTAAGTCACAATAGCAGGTGCCCTAGGTTTATTTTTAGGAGCAGCAGCATGCTGACTCTCCAGAACAGCGCATGGAAGCTGATGTTTGGGGAGGTGCCTGGAACAGAGCTCCCGTGGCCATGGGGTTTCATGCGTGTGATGTTGCTGCAAGAGAGGGACCCTGGGAAAGGCAATGGTGCCTCTGCCTCAGTGCCTGTCAGGCTCAGCCCGTGGCACGGAGTGGCAGGGGCCCGGCCCTGCTCTGCCACCCACGGGTGCAGCCGCCCTGTGACAGCGGAGCCCAGCCGGGGAGTGGAGAAGGTAAAGCTGCAAGTGGGGTGGAAGCTGTACTTCTGTGGCCATGCCGTGTCCTCTGCAATCACAGTGTAAAACAAGAGGGCGTTGGGGGTGTTATTTTGCTGTTCGGTCTTTTTTTGAGATGTGGAATCGATTCCATGTGGCAGATAACAGAGCATTTTCAGTGACTGCCAAAAGACATTGTTTTGCATTTTGAGACATTACTATGATTTGCATTAATTAATATTAATATGACTGTAACCACAATGATTCTGGGGAGATGAGCACTCATTATCAGTGCCGGGGAAATGAGTGAAGCAACTGGGGCTCCTGGTCCCACATGAGCCAGCTGGGGCTGGGAGCACTGGGGCTGCTCTGTGTTTTGTGCAACTCAGCTGGGGCTGGGTTGCATTTGTAGGGTTTGGTGGGATCTTCCCAGCACGTCAGGGGCTGTCACAGGTCCATTATCTTTAAATACATGTTCCTGTGGAAGCTGTGCTCTGGAGAGAGCTGGCTCATAGGCGATGCCCTCCTCTGCTGCCCAGCTCACCTCTGGCATTCCAGATTGGGAGGCAGCAGTTTTGCTCTGGTCACCCCCAGAAAAGAACTAGGGGGATTTTTTCTTGCTTGCTGCCAGGCTTCATTTTGGGTTAAATTTTAGTTGATATTGTTTTCCGATGAAGTCTTTCTGTGGTGATCCTCGTGTCAGCCGGAGCGCTGGCACCTCCAGAGGCTATGCTGAGGTCGTGTTTAGCAGCAGCCCCCGGTACCCAACCCCTTCCCAGCTACATCTGGAGCCCCTGTGCCTGCAGTAACACCCTCCTCTGCTCTCTCCCCAGGATCGACAAGACCATGCTGGCCAGCCTGAAGATCAAGTGAGTACCTGGCTCTTCCCTCGTGCGGTGATTTCCCGTGGGCTGCGTGGTGCTGGGAGCTCTGTGTGTGGAGGATGCTTTCCTGGGAGCTGGGCTCCAGCTGGTGCAGTGGAGTCCAGCCACGTCCGCCCACTGCAGGACATGCGTTTGTGCATGTCCCACAGTCTGTTCTCCTGAAAGCCTGAAGTGAATCAGGCACTGCGAGATTACAGCAAACACGGTGACGTGCTCGCTGTGAGATCAGTGGGCTGAGGTGTGCATGGGGCAACTCACAGGGCACCAGCTCTGCTTTGGGGGTAACGGGGGTGGAAATCAGCAGGTCAGGCCGGCACTGAGCTTCTGGGTGTAAATCCAGTGAAATCTGGGGATTCTGTGTTTTGTTTTTCAGTCTTGCAGTCTGGAAAGATGGTGAGTGTCAGGGGGACAGTGGGTGCCTGTGACCCAGCTCCTCTCCTGTGCTGCTGAGGGGCTCTGGGCACTGCTCTGGAAGGGGGTGGAGATGCTACTGGGGCCCAGGAGGGTCTGTGGACTGGCAGTGTTCCTTGGTGGGTCCATCTTGGATTTGCCACAGACTTGCTGGACACTGGGGGGTGGTGTGGGTTGTGTGGCTCAGGCAAGGGGGGTGCTGGGCCAGGTCCTGTGCTGTGATGGAGCGAGTGAGGTCACCATCCCTGCTGGGATATGTCCTCGGCTGACGGGGAAGAGAAGGTGGTGAAGGTCTGTGAGTGGTGGCACCGATGCTCTCTGCTCCCCCCCCCAGCACTCATGGCTGTCTGGGACCTGCCTCCTGTTCCCACCAGCTTTGCCCTCCCGGCTGCACATCCTGGGTACTGATCCCTTCCCTCCCGCTGTGGTGTATCCTTCCCTCTCCTAGATCCCAGCTAAGCTCCCCGGGTCGGGGGTTCCCCATTGTGAGCACACAGCTCCAGCACTATCAGCGACACCCTGTGCTGATACAGAAATACTCTGGCCAAGCCTCCCCTGGGCTCCAGGCAATGCATGGGGTGATGGCTCGTGTGGTTTCTCTCTATAATCGTTGTGCAAATTATTCATTAATGGAGAAGTATCCGGAAAGCCTGGGGGAGCTGCTGCCTGAACAAATGGCACAGCCCAATCGCCGGTGCTACGCTCATTGCTCAGGTTGTGCTGAACTAATGAGAAGTTTAAATCAATGTTTACCACTTTGGGGAGTGGAGGGAATTCACTGCAGACTTTCCTTTTCCCATGAAGCCGAGAAGGACTGAGCTGCTCCTTGTGCTCTGCCTATACTGTGCCCTGATTTTTTTCTAAGGCTGGTGCAGCAGTTCTGCAGCAGAAGCCCCCTGTACCCTCCTCTCTCCACCGTGCCAGGCAAGTAATGCCGTGCTTGGAGTGCCTGCTGGTGCTGTGGGCACGCTGCCGTGCTCTTGCCTGGGCAGGGTGAGGGTCTGGGGCCACGTTTCTTTCTCTCTCTCTCTCTCCCCTTCCTGCCCTGGCCAGAGGAGGGAGTTTCCTTGGAGCTTTTGATGAACGTCCACTGCTGTTTGCAGCTAATTCTTCCCACCCCCCGTGGTGCTTCTGGTCTGTGGGTAGGCTGCTTCATTAAGTGGTTCTGTAATTGGGGCTCAGCCAGAGCCACGTTTCGTATTTGTAAAAGCTTTTAAAATTCTAAAAATATGAAAACCCCAAACTTCTGGGTTTTTAGCGCCCTCTTGTTACTGCTGCAGCCTCTGAGTGTCCTGGTTTAACCCACGGCACAGAGACACCAGGCATCGGAAGCTTTCTTTCCCCCTGTAAGTTATTGCCGAAAATCTGAGCTGATTTCCTCATGAAGCACCTCAGGGAGCCTCGGGCTGCTGCAGACATCAGCTCTGACTTGCAGAACCCTGGCAGGGGGGCGGCAGCGCACGTGGTGGATGCGGCCCCTCAGAGCTGGCGTTTGGAGGGACGGAGCGTGGCAGTAGGAGGGCTGAGTGATGCAGGGCAATTCCTGCCCGTCCTCCCTAGGGATAAACTCGCCCACACAGGGTCAGGATAAATTCACCCACGCAGGTGGCACTGGGGCATCAAAGCAATTTTCCCTCTGGCTGTCTCTCCTTTTTCTTCCTCAGCTTGGATTTCATTAGTTCCTATGGTAACCATGGATGTGTCTGAGGGACTGGAGAGCGCGAGGAGGCACTGCAAGAGTGGGAGTGTTGGGAGAGATGATGAGTGGGGAGCCCTGGCATTGCAGGCGGGGCTCAGCTGAGCCCTCTGGTGACAGGTGCTGGCAAAGGTGCCAGGGCTGCAGGTGGGCAGGGAAGGTGTTGCACAGGACTCGAGCATTCCTGGGCAGCTGCTGCCAAACAGCCACACTTGCTGCTCGGCCTCTGTGAAATGCCCAGGAAGCTCTGGTGAGTTTGGGAAGACCTGACCCAGATGGCAGCTAAGCCGCTTCCCAAGTAGGAAGGTCACCCTGGAGGAAAACATTGGCCTGCAGAGGATCTTTGCATGTCAAACAGCAGTTCTGGCCAGGTGAGCCAGCCAGGTGGCTTTATTTGCCTCTCACAGCAGCCCAGCAAGTGCAGGGGTCCCCAAGAAAGCAGGCAGAGACCCTTGAGCCCCCTTGGC
This sequence comes from Eulacestoma nigropectus, assembly GCA_013397775.1. Taxonomy (NCBI): domain Eukaryota; kingdom Metazoa; phylum Chordata; class Aves; order Passeriformes; genus Eulacestoma; species Eulacestoma nigropectus. Next base: position 3,710,960 of record VZTE01001746.1, read on the forward strand.
CTTGTGAAGCCCTTGTGCTGGGGATGCTGGAGGTGGAAAAGTGTGATGGGGACTTTCCTCTGATGAGGATGAACTGGTGGGGCCCTTCCTCCTCCTGTCTGGAACAATCTGGTAGAGTGGTGTCCCACAGGGGCTCACCAGCCTTCTACCTGCTGGCAGCTCCTCAGCCTTTGCACTCTGGTTATTTGCTCATTGGTATTGATGGGGTGTACTGAGAAAACACAGAATATTAAACAAAAAAAAGGCAGTAAAAAAAGCCCCTCCTTCAGGCAGAGTCACCTCTTCTTTTCGCCTTATAAAGTGGAAATAGCACCAAAATTATCATGTCTCTGTGGAACGGAGGAGCCATGTACAGCAATTACTGGGAGTCAGTGTGTGTGCAGTCAGAGCTCGCATGAAAGAGCATGTGATGCTCTTCTGCCGATGGCAGCAGGAGGATGAAGGTGGGAAGAGATGAAAGATTTGCTCGACCTTCGTAAAAAGAGCTGTGTCCAGGCTTGAGGCTCTTTAATATTTGATGGGCTGGAGCTGAGTTAATGGGAAGATGTGGGAATGATTTAGCGTCTTGGAGGTGGCTGCACTGACTATTGCACTGATCTTGGTGGTTTGTGCTTGGGTCCTGTGAGGACAAGGTCTGGTGAGCAGATTGCATCTAAGTAAATTCCTTTGACTTATTAGCACTTCATAAATGGATGATTGCATGCAAATGTATGTTTTGCAATTATATTTAGCCGGAGAAGCACATGCAAAGGAAATGCTGTCAAAACTACTGCAAAGCAGCCAGCTGCAGCGCACAGGGAGGCTTCCCATCTCCCGTGCCTTGGAACTGCTCCTCTCCAGGGCTGCCGAGCCTGGAGCCTGCCCAGTGTAACCCCAGCAATGACCCCCACCAGCCAACAAGCCCGGGGTGGTTATCCTGGTTCTGGAGCCTGGTGGAACCCCAGGCAGTGGCCCCTTTCCACCAGTGTGCCTGGGGATGGTTACCCTGGCTCTGGTGCAGAAATGCCTGGGAAGGACTGAGCGTGCAGGGCCAGGGTGCAAGGAATGCCTTGGACTTGCAGAAAACTTTAAACTCAGTTAAAACCAGTGCTGGGCTGGAGGGTCAGAGTGAGGCCGAGCTGAGCCTCTCGATGGGTCGGTGCTGGATGGGTGTTAGTTGTGCACCCAGCGATGCAGGGCCATGACAGGTCAGAGAGTCATAGCTGGGCCTGGCATGCCAGGCAAAAGGAGACCTTGTGTTGGCTGCAGGTCTTGTGCTGAGCTCCTGCTGGGACAAAGCCCCTTGCAGTGCCAGGGAGCTGCAGGTGTGTGCCCAGGGATGGTGACAGGTCCCTGCTGCTGCCATGGGTGGTGGCTGCTGCTGTCCCTGCTCGCTGTCAGCTGCTTGAGTTGCCTGCCCAGATGGTGGCAGGGCCATGGTCTGTCCTTGCCCGGCCAGCCCGAGGACTGGTGGGAGATTTACAAAATCCAGCTTGTCCCAACGTCTCCCTGCTATCTCTGGCAAGCAGGCGGGAGTGCTTCCCTCTTCGTGGAAGGGCAGTTATCGCCCTGGCCGCCTGCCCACACCCAGCCCTGCACCCACACAGCATCCTCCCAGCACGTCTCACAGCCTGCCTGGGACAGAGGAAGCTTTCACAGGAGGAGGAAGGTGCTTTCAGCTCTGAGGACTTGGAGTGTTTCAGCCATTTAAGCTGGTAAGCCTTAGCTATATAAAATTTCAGGGTGGGGGAATGGGTACTGGCATAGCTCCACTGATGCTCCCCCTCGGTATTTGACTCTATGCTTTCCTCTTGGTGGCCAGCTGTAGATAATTGGGTTTATGTGAGGGTTTGTTCCTGCAGAAAGCCCAACCATGGAGCGGAAGAGGTGGGCTGGGGCCTGGTGGTGCAAGCGCCGCTCCCCGGTGACGTTGGAGGTGGCGCAGCGGCCGCGAGTGCCGCCCTGTCCATATGTTAAAATGTTGTTGTTGCTGTCAGACAGCCTTCTCGTATTTAAAGCAAGATTATCCACAATTACATCTGCCCAGAGGACTGAGCAGCCCCACGTGGGTCTATTTTTAGCTCTGTCTCAGAACTAATAAACTATGCTGGTTTTTCCTCCTGCCATATTTATAGCCTGTCAGGCTGGGAGCTGTTTGCAGTCGGAGGGCGGTTGCTCGGAGAACAGCCACCTTCTGAGAGCAAATATTGTCGTGATGGGTGGAGGGAGCCATGATGGCTGCAGTGACTGAGGCACCATCTGCCTGCGGGTTCACTCCCTGTCTGCAGGAGTCACAGAGATCACCCAGGCAGGGTCTGGAGAGGCTCTTGCCCCACTCGATGTGGCTGCTGGCTTCCCCTCGGCCCTGGCCATGTGTCCGCTGGCCTCCCCTCGGCAGCGGACGTGTGTCCACTCGCCGCCAGGGTGGGTGTGATTTGGGGACCGTGAGCAGCCCCATCTCTGCCAAGCCAAGGAGCCCGGAGCAGGGTAGGCAGTGCCGGCGTGGCAGTGTGGGCATTCTGCCAAAGCCTGTGGTTTGTTCCTGATGATAATTTTGTTAATTACTGTACTGCTCCTGCCGGCTGTCGTTTTTCCTGTGAGCTGGCAGGGTCCTGGCCTCCGGCCGGCACCGGCAAGCCCCACGGTCCGGCAGGGATGGGCGGCCACTGGCACCCAGCAGCATTTCCGTGCCATAGGAAGGCTTGGTGCTGGCAGGGCCGTGGTCCTGGACTGGAAATGGCTCTCTCCATCTCTGCTGTTTTATTTCCACTGGGGCTTGTGATGCTGGGTTTGCACTCAGTGACCCATACAATATCCAAGGAACTCACATCTTCCAAAGCCTGTTGTGAAAACATGGCTCATCTCAGGCTCCCACCCGGAAGAGATGTAGAGGCTTGACAGGTACTTGAATAGGTCAGAGCTATATTCTGAGTCTCTGTGGAGTCTCAAAGGTCAGTCCTTCAGGCGCTGTCCTCCCTCGTTCCACTCAAATGTTACCGGTGTCACACCAGGTACCATGACAGCTCCTTTCTCCCACAAGCAGGATAGTGTTAATCCTTTCCAGTTTGGAATGCAGAGTCTGCTTTCTAAAGCTCTGGCAAGCTGATCCGGGTCTCTTGATCCCGATCATTGATGAGGTTGCACAGTGTGAGGTGATTTGAAGAGGAAGATGGTGGGTCTGCAGCTAAAAACTGCTTCTTTTTCCATCTTTTGTTACATGGAGCAAGAGGCAAGGAAAAAGCTGTAGAGCAACAGAAACCCCTGGATGTGATTGACTTCAGCACATTCCCTGTAGTATGGATGTGTCAGAGATAATACCTGTGTTTTAGCTCCACAAATTATATGTCTTTTAATGCTTTCACATCAAACAAGGTGTGTGAGGGAGGCGGGTAATTGAGACAGTGTCATCTCCGGCAGAGTCGCTGGGGCCTGGGCACTGCCGCTCTGCTGCCACCCCCTGTGGCACCGGGACCTGCTCCACGACCCTGCAGAGTAATTAATGGTGCAGCCCACCCGTGCTGGAGCCCTGCACAGCACCCGCCTGCCCGTCAGTGCCATGGCCCCTGGGGCTGGGTTAGCAAAACCTGAGCCTGGGCTTTGGCTGTGCTGTGTGGGACTGGTGCCACTGTGCTCCATCCAGTGCTGTCACTGAGTGCTTTGGGATGTTTATTCCGAGACTGGCTCTTGCAGAGGTGACACGGATCAGCATCCTCTGCATCTGCTGGCCCTGCACCTCTCCTGGCATTTCCTAGCACATGGCTTATAAGAACCTGTGCAGTGTGAAGGGCAGCTCTCCCTGGAACACTGGGCTCAGCAAGCAGTGCCTTCTGAGCCTCCTGCCCAGGCCCACTCTGTTCCTCCCCACCTCTGCCTGGGGTCACCCCCTCCTCCCACATCCCTTGCAGCATCCTCGGGAAGAGCATTGCTCCGCTGAGGTTAAAGTTTGGGCCTAATCCTGAGCTTCCCAGCTGGATTCCAGTGGTGATTGATTGGCATAATGGCTTCAGGGATGGCCTTTGCTCTATACAGGCAGCAGAGGAAGGACCGGGGGCTGAGCAGGGTGCTGGTGGTGCTGGAAGCGGTGGGCGAGTGGCGCATGTTAGTGGCTGTGCATCCCAAATCTGGCTTTATTAGTGATGTTACTGATGAATGGTGACATTTAGCTCACTGATTTGCTAGTAAAATTCAGAGGATCTGCTCATGCTGTAATTTCCTCTGTTGATTTGATCTAATTTAATTGGATGCTGAAATCTTGCAGCTCATCTCTTCAGGAGGCCTGTGTTCACAGGGAGAAATACCCCAAATTATCAGGAATACAATTTCCATGTAATTGTGCTGCTGTCATGGCCACAACTACCTTGTTCTGTGTCAGCCGTGCTGCAGCTGATGCTGCCCCCAGTGCCACCACACAGCCACGCTGCTGGGCAGGGAGAGCCCAAAGGTGCCTCACTTGGGCTGCCACAATTACAGAACAGTGTTTGGCTCATGGCCAAATGGCACACAATGGATGGGAGAGGTGTGCAAGAGACTCCTTGTACCCACAGCTTGCTGTGTTCCTTGGTAAATGAGTCTTGGAAAACCGCTCACTATTTGTGCGCTGATTGCATGGTCAGCGTTCCAGGCTCCTGTCACCGATGCTCTTGGGTCACCGCTCCTTGGTGGCTTTCTTGGAGTTCTTGGCCTGGCTGTGGCTCAGGTCTTACCCCCTTTGCAGCTGGTCTGGTTGAGCATGTTTGTCACACGCGGCGCTTGGCATCACCTGCACACACACGAGCCATTTCACTGGGATGCTCCAGAGGCCGTGTGCCCTCTAGCAGGGGCAACCTGAGGTTCACAGGAGGTGCTTCCAGCACCTTCCTTAGCTGTGCTTCTCAGCATCTGCTCTGCCCAGGGGAGGGTGACAAGACCCACCTGACCTCAGCTGCTTTCTGCAGCGAGAGTTCTTTCGTTTTTGTTCTTTCATTGTGGTTTTGACCACACTTCCTGCCTATTGCGTGGGAGGGCTGGAAATTGTGCTGGAGAGATGGACCATCCCAGGCCCTGCTTGGCCACAGGCAGAAGGTTGATGTTGGCTGCACTTGTCACAGGGATGGACTCTGGACAGGGCAAGCCTGTGGCCTGGGTGCTTCTGCTTGAGCTCAGCAGGTGAATTTCTCTTTTCTTGAACTTCAACCTCATTTCTCTATACCAGAGCCATAGTGCCAGGGCACAGGGAGCCCTCAGGGCTGGGGCACTGCTGTGCTAGGGGAGCCTTGCCAACGTGTGGGATGGGAGCTGGGGCTGCCCCACGCCTTGGCACACATGGATCCAGTCTCTCAGCACTGACGTGGTGTCGGGGTAGCAGGTGGTGTGTCACACCTGTCTCAAACCATTTCTGGGGAGATAAGCTCGCTGTGCTCTGTCTCCCATTGCCTGCATGGAAGAGCTGGCTCTGTGCTTTCCTGGGATTTCCTTCATGTCTTTCTAACTGAAGCCATAAAATAAGTTTCTAATCAGATTACTTGGGGCTGGATGTAATGTAATCTAAAGCTCTATTTCTTGTGATACTTCTCTAAAAGTGGATGCCCTCTTATCCTCTTCCTGCAGCACCGACTGAAACACTATAATCGCTTTCTCCCTCGTTTGCAAGCTCCCAAATCCGTTTCTGCCATGCCAGAGAAATTGGGATGTGACTGCTCCTTTGCAGGGAAACAGTTACTATTTTTGGGTTTCAGGCCATGTTGCATTGTCTCCTTTTGTTCCTCTCTGGCTCCCAGTCCCCGTGCTGGCGCAGCTGCCCCCTACCAGCTCTCCCACCTGGGCAGTGCAGGTGCCCGTGCTCAGGTGAGAGGCAGTGCCCAGAGGGGCTCTGGGTGAGTGCCTGGGGCAGTGGCGAAGGGTCCCAGGGTGGTGGAGACGCGTCCCGGGTGGATCTCTGGACTCCCCATCAGCTGCTGCAGCTCCGGCACGAAGTCGTGGGGATGGGCTGGCTGTGCCTCCAGCCCGGCTGTGGCAAATGCCTGGCATAGCTCGTGTATTTCTGGCGCTGTCCCTCGTGAGCGAGGGAACCAGAAATATCTCCTGCCCAGGGAGGCACAGAGGGTGACAGGGATGTGTCCTGCTGATGAGGCAGCGCCACGGCTCTGGCCGGAGAAGCCCTGAGTCACCAGAGCTGGGCTCAGCCGTGCCTGCAGCTCAGGTGTGGGCATGGGGCTGGGCACTCTGCAGGTGGAAAGGCCCCTGCAGGTGGCTGAGGAAGATAGATGGGCTGCTCACCCATGGGGGTTTTCATCTCACTGCAGCATCAATACGAAAGCCAAAGTTAATGCATAAATTAATGGCTTCATAAGAATATTAATAGTGTCATTTATTCACGGCAGATTCAGTACTCCTAGGGATAAAGGCTCAAACTTGTCCCAGTCTGGTGTTTTCAGATCCTTCTTTCTTAACAGAGTGTCCAGACGGCCACCAGGTGATGTATCAATCACGGCGTGTAATTGTCCTGGCCTGTTGTGCGCTCCCTCCAGCCCCTCGGGCGTCCTAGTTCCTTGCCAACTGCTTTCTCTGAAGCAGAAATATCAGGGCGTTTTTCAAGAGATATTTATTTCTTCATAAAACAGGGGCAACTCCTTACCCTGGAGGTAGTTTAGTCACTGAAGGGGTGCTCCTGATGTTTTAAAGTAAGGATGGAGACTTGGAGTCTCTTGAACTGCAGCGTTCTGTTTCAGGAGATGTCCTTTGGGACATCTGGAGAGCTTCTAGGGGTGCTGGCCCTGACAGGGCATCCCTATTGCAAACATTCAGGAAGGTGATGGATGCTTTGGTGGCATCACTGCAGGAACAGGAGGTTGGATGGAGCTGGAGGGGGTGAGGCATGGGGAAGACAGACAGGGGCAGGAGCTTCCAGATGCACCAGCCCTGCCACCCTGTTTGCCTCCCCAGGCGTCCCTGTCATCCTGCCCTGGTCCATCCTGGAGCAGCTACCAGACAGCAGAACCTAAGAAACAGAGGGCAGGTTCTGCAGGAGGTCCTGGTTCCTTTTACCTGTGTGAGCATCTAGCCCTCCTAGGAGAACCCATAGCCCTCCAGCCCCTCACCATCTATTATCTTGCCCTCAGCCTATAAATTACAAATCAGCTGCACTGAGTCGAGAAGCAGTTACTTCCATTGTGGGCTGGGCCATGTTTGGGTGGAGAGGCCGACTGAGTTTCTGCTCAAAGTGTTTGTCTATTCCAAATAGGAGAGAATTGAACATCTTTAAAAATTGATACAAAGCCACTTCAGCATAAACCAAGAGGAGATTAATACTTAACTTGTCTGGAAAAGGGGAGGGGAGATGTGGAAAATGTCTCCAGAGAGGGAGACTCAATGAAATTCGAATCTGCCTGTTTAATGTGAGAGGTAAAAGATTTAAAATTAACCCTCCTCCCCCTCCATTAACTGGAAACTAATGAAGTGCTGGAGAACTGGTGTAATTCGGCACAGAAATAGGATCTAATTTCTTTTTTTTTTTCTTTTTTTTTTTTCCTATGCCTGAGAAATTTACCAGACTCATAGCTTCGGCTTGAAGGACAGCAGACAGGTATTTTCTGCAGGAAGAGTTCTGTTGATCCACCAGAAACTTTACTGAAAGGTTTGGCAGTGCAGGTAGCACCCAGGTTTAGCAGGATTCATTCCTCTTACCCACTTACGTTCTCTCACCACCGTTCATGGTTTGACCTCATCTAATGTTGTTTTGAGGAGACAGAAATGCATTTCGGAATTTTTGGAGAATGAGTTGAGCTTTTTCCTGTGGGGAAGTGGGTACCTCGACACTTGTCTGCTGGAATTGCTGCTGCCTCAGTCTCTCCAGGGACCTCAAGATGTGGTGAAATACGAAAATACTGATCTTGGGTTTAAGCTTGGGTCTTGACTCTCTGGAGTGCTCCATGTGCACCGTGTAGGTCGGGATGAGTGCTGTGGTGACACTGAAATGCTGTTCAGTTCATCTGGGGTGAATTCATGTGGCATGTTGACAAAAATAACATCACGCCTGTTTTTATCTGACTTACAGTAGGATACAGAAAGAGATTACGGCAATAATAAGGGTTTTGTTGTTGAATTTAAAGAATCCATCTGATTAGAGATTCTGCTGAAACATTTAAATAGAGAAGGCCAGAACTGAGGTTGTGTTGATCTCCTTAAGGATGGTAGACAAGAGGGTGACCGGCAGGGGAGGTGGGTGAAGCAGGAGTGTGACAGACAGGACGAGGCAGCAGGAGTGGCTGTTCTCTGCCAGATGTGGTCTGTGGCCTCTGCAAGCTGTTTCTCCTGAGCAAACACATTTATTACAGACTTTGCCAGGGGAGCCCCATGCATTGTTAATGATTGACTGCCCCAGCTGGGGCTTTCCAGGCAGCTCCTGTTCCATGCTGGGCTCTTGCTCTGTGGCTGGGGAGCAGGGGGCCTTTCTCACCATCCTTGCCCAGGAGTTGTTCGGGTCCCGCTTGAGTGGACGGCGGATGTGGTTGCCTGCAGCCTGTGTGTGTCCCCCAGCAGATTCCTGTTTGTGGCAGGGTCCCCCCAAAACCCTGACCTGGCTGTGACACTTGGTGGAGCAGCTGCTCCAGGGGCCCTGCACCCCACTGCCAGAGGGGTTCTGCCCTCCCTGCTCCAAGGCCAGGCTGGTTAAACCCACCCAGAGCAGTGGGCTCAGCCAGATGCAGGAGGATCGTTTCGGCTGCTCCTGATGGCTGCAGGGATACGGAGTGCCAGCAGGCTGTGGGCAGGTGCTGGTGTCCTGTCCTGTGCTGGGTGGATGTTCCCGTATATGTTCCCACACCTACTGGCAGCATGGATGGTGCTTTCATCCCTCAGACTAGGTAGTTGCTGAAAGTGCTGTAGCTTGTCCTGTGTCTAATTCCTGTGAAAATTAAACTGGCAGAGGAGAAGGGTAAGATAAGGGGGGCACAGGAACCTGGGTGTTTTATCACCACGGCAACAAGGATTTCCAGGGAAAGGTGCTGAGGTGAGAAATAGATAATTTACAGTTTACTTAATAGAAAAAAGAACTCTTATTTCCTGGAGGGAGCTGTGTCAGCTCCCGGTGTGAGGGACAGGCTCGAGGCCCCGTGCTGTCCCGCTGCTGCAGCCTGGGCTCAGTGGGGAGGGATGCTCGGCCTTGGCAGAGGGATGGCAGGGCCAAGTCGGGACCAGCTGGGAGGTCCCGTGGGTTTGCTGCGGTAAGGAACCGGTCTGTGGGGCAGGAGCGAGTCCTGCCTTTGGGGGGGTTGAAGGGTCTGTGCTGGCACTTCGCCCCTTAAGGAGACCGGGCCGTGGCTGCCGGGAAAGCCTCCGTACCGGAGTGACGCGGGGGCTCTGCCGCGGACAGTCGGGTCCCCGGGCCCTTGACGTGCTCAGAGCCCCGCCCGCCCGCAGCGCCGTCCCGGGGCTGTTCGGGGGTCTGCGGACATACCCACGCCCCCCGGCCGGAGGGGTAGGGGGGCAGAGCTGCCGCCATTCCGGGGCCGCTCCCGCGGGGCTCCGTTACCGGCCCCGCGCTCGTTACCGGCGGCGCGGGGAGCGCGCGGGGCGCGCGCGGGGCGGCGC
>VZTE01001746.1:3727293-3856552 GCA_013397775.1 Eulacestoma nigropectus
GGGCAGGGCCCGGGCGGAGGGGCTGGTGGTGAGGGCAGGTGTTTCCAGAGGTCAGGTGTGGCCCCTCTGGCAGGAGCTGTGTTCTGGAGAGGGCCCCGGCCGCATCGGTGCCCGTTGCCGGCGCGCTGTGCGGAGCCATCCCGGGGCGCGCTGCCATGGGAACCAAACCTCGTTATGGCGAGATAAACAGTTGGACATTTTGGCCCGGTTTCTGCAGGACTAACCTGGCAGGGACAAGAGGAAACTAAATTAAATCTCAGATTTTCTGAGTCCCGGAGGAGCATCTGGCAGTGCTGCTGCGTGACGACGTGGCTGCCTGCCCGGGAACCGCCGAGCGAGAAGGATGGGAATTTTGTTCAGGGGAGGGCTGAGGCCGTACTTTTCCAAAGCTTAGGGACTTTTGCGGGGGGCTGTCTTGGCAGCTCCGTGGCACAGAGGCTGCTTTCCACTTTCCTGGGGTCATCTTCGTGATGGCTCTTGGTACTTCCAAATGCAGTGCCAGGTGCTGTGTTGGCAAAGGGGCCCTTGGCTGGGTCACTCTAAACCTGTGCTGGGGTGTCCCTGAGTGTCGCCAAGCCTCCTTTGCTGTCAGAAGGCTGCTCAGCCACAGGTCCTGCCCTGGTGGGGAGGGTGCCAGAGGGAGGGGAGCTATGGGGATGGGCTGTCATAGGAACCCAGCCCTGCTGTCCCTGCAGCACCAGCACCGCACATGAGGACTCGCAGCCCACCCTGGGCACGGGCTCTTCTGATGACTTTTATCACCTTCTCACACTGCGTGTTGCGTTTTTTTCTCAGATTCCAGATATTACTGTACAGGCAGCTGCACACCATGGCTTTGCCAAGGGAGATAACCCTTATCTCCTGCCTCGTGCGCTGGCTCGGGCAGGGGGGATCTGACATGCCTGTGTTTGGTGTTCCAGGAAGCAGGAGTTGCTGAACAGCACGGATGTGACCGTCCCGGAGCGGCCCCTGTCACCCCCGCTCACGGCCCCACCGACCATGAAGGTGAGTGTGCGGGCACCGGGCCAGGCCAAGGCCCCGGGTTTGGAAAGCCAGGTTGGTGGGGAGCGGCACTTCCAACGCAGCGGCTGCACGGATTAGGGCTGTTTCCACAGGAGCAGCAGTAGGTGGTTTTTGGAATTCAGCCGGCAGCCTGTTCCGACGCCATCCATCTCTCCATGCGCGGTGGCGGGGCCTGCGCGGCCTGTCCGGCACTGACACTCACGTTACGCAGTCAGGAGCGGCGATGCCAAGCAGGGTGCTGGGTCCTGGTGCTGCTTTCCTTCCAGTAACCCTCCCCGAGCACCGTGGCGGGTGGCTCTGTGCCAGCATGAGGCAGACGCTGTGTCCCTGGCGGGTGGGCACTGACGCGGGGGCCGACCCACCACTCCCTTCTGCCAGGGACGACGTGGCCACTGCCAAGCTGTGCCAGGCATGGGCAGCTCCAGAGGTGCCAAACAAAACTAAATCCATGCATCTTCCAGGCTGGAATTTGCCTGTGAGCCTCTGGGTTTGTTTGTGTGTTTCCTTGTTTGGAGGTTCCCAGTGGCCCCACTGCCACTTTGATATTGCTGCCATTGGCTTGGGACAGGTGGAGGCTGGGATGTGTCTGCTGGCATTGAAGAGATGAACGTCGAGCTGCCTGGGACAGGGGATGTCAGGGATCAGGCACGTTGGAACAGACAACGGAGCAAATCCCTGGCCTGTGCTTCGTCAGAGCTGTGCAGGTGTTCTGGCCGAGGAAGGCGTGTCCTGCCTCCTCCCTGGCACTGCTGGGACAGGAAGGCGCTCTTGGTGCTTGTGCCCGTTCTGCAGTTCCTGAGCCAGCAGCTTGGGTTGTCCTGAGCATGACTCCAGGAGGATTTACAGTTGGGGTTTGTTCAGCTTCTTTGAAAGGGCTGTGGCTTTTTTGTGCATACAGATTTCCAGCTGGAGAGGGATTTTCTATCTCCTGCCCAGCACCCAGTTTCTGCTGCAGCTCTCTCAGGAGAGTGCCCACCTGAGGGGCACAGTGCATCTCACTGCAGGGGCATGAGTCCCGCCATGGGGCTGGGCATCCCGATGTGAGGCTTTACATCTTGCCCGTGGAGCTGTGCATCCCAGCAGGCACCTGCCTGTCCCCTGCAAACCCTCACCTGCTTCCTGCCCAACCTGTTCCGGGCACTTTGCCTCCCAGGGGAGCCACCCTTTGAAATAACAAGACAGCTGTCCTGCTGTGCCTCTGGCTTGAGGAAACATTAATGAAGGGAGGTGTGGGGCTGGGCAGGGATGGCCGGGCTGGTGCTCAGCTGCTCTTGCTGGGCGCCCATGAGGAGATCTGGCTATGTGGCTGATGCAGGTGTGAGGGTGATGCCAAGCAGGTAATGGATTTCTTCCGGGACTTGCTGGTGAGTGCTGTGACATGCGGGGGAGAGTGCTGGGGAGGGGCGCTGGCACAGCTCTGCTTGCTGCCCTCCATTCGCGGCAGCTCCCGCCTGGTGCAGGGTTTTCTTTCTGGTCATTTCCTTTGTAAACCTCTGAAGCAGGCACTTAACTGGCCGTGCTGCAACCTTTCCGAGTGCTCCTTGTCCACAGAGACCGGCCGCCAAACACACTGCCCAGGATAAGGTTTGTCCTGCAGAGATGGCAGGGCAGTGCTGCCCACTCTGGGCTGCCTTTGGTGGTGTACCCTGATGCAGATGCCAGTGCAGGTTCAGCTTGGAGCAAAAGCCTGAGCACCCATGAAGTGACTGTCACTCCTCTTGCTGGCCGTGCCCTTGGTGGGTGACATGACTTTCTGCCAGTGCCACGAAGGTATCATTATATACATACTGTAATTACCAGAATGTTTGTGGCCCAGTAAAGCTGGCTCTGGGTGGGCACAATCCTCTGAAGGGCTCAGGCTTCTGCGTGCTTTGTCCAGTACATGTGGGCAATTTCTGTGGGACTCACTGTAGCAGGTGCGTCCCGTGCCACGGTGGGGTCAGGTCTTGGCTCTGGCTGCTGGTAGAGCAGGACCTGAAACTATCCAAGAACATTTGTGGAGATAAACAGAATCCAAACCAATCTCAAACTAAGGAAAAGACTTTTTAATGAGCGTCCAGCTGTGGGCACAGAGCTGTCTGAGCCTGGGGTTCTTTTTGACTCCTGCAGGAGTGGTGGGTAAGGACCAGGCATAGTCTAAAGCTGGAAACACAGCCAGGGCTGTGTCTGAGCCACAGCTGCCCCACCTGTGCTGGCAGCCGTAGACTGCTCGTGCTGTAAATCCAACCTTTGCTCACCACAGGTATTAAAGCAAAACATCTCTCTCAGATTTTTCTTTGTCCTTTGATTTTCATTTCTTCATCCCCTCCTCTGTTTTTTTTCTCTATCTTTTTGTCTTTTGAGAAATTCAGTCTGTTCTAAGAGCTCACTAAAAATCACCCCCCGTGCCTTTCCCCTTGTTACCATGACCCCTTTTTTTGCCCCAAATCACGCATGTCTCTCCCGCAGACCTTTTCTGACAGGCGGTAGGATGGGAGCTGCTGCTGCCGTTTTTCACTCTCCACCCGGGCTGGCGGCATCTGCCGCGGCCCAGCCGCTCCTCGGTGCGCGCCCGGAGCTGCGGCTGGAGCAAACCTGGGCTGGAGGAAAGGAGGGCTGGGAGAAGGGACGGGGCGGGTGCGCCACGCCTCCAGAAATGCCACCTACTGGGAGTGCCGCATTTACAGCCGTAGTTTGGCTGGGTAATTTATTTGTGTGTACCTGACAGCAGGAAAAGCTGGGAGAGGGATCAGGACTGTCCAGCAAGTCCGGCTTCTGCGGGCGCTGTGCTGAAGGGGTGGCCTCAGAGCAGCTCCGCGGAGCACAGGCTGCCGCCAGGACCGGGGCCCCGCCGGGCAGCGCAGGTAGATCAGGGTGGGAACAGGGTTACCTGCAGTTCCCGTCGCCGAGGGAGAGCGATCAGCGTGGCCTTGGCAGCTCTCCCGGTGAGGCGATGGTGGGCTGTGCCCGCTCTGGTGGGGTTCTTGTCCCCGAGCCCTCTCACTGTGTGTAGCCGGGGGTGCGGGGCCCCCGTGTGTGCGGTGGCTGCGGGTCCTGTCCCCGGCACCGGCCGGCGGGGCGGCCCTCCCCTTGAGCCCGGCAGCAGAAACAGGCTTTCTAATTGGAGCAGCTCAGTAATGTCTTTAGTTCCTTTGGCAAATGAGGATTAACCCTGCACTGGGCAGCCCAGCACCGCTGGCAGCAGCTTCACCAGTGCTGCTGTGATTAAGAAAAGAAATTACTCAAGACCCCCGATCAAACTCCGCACAATGCTGGGCATTTGTGGGGGTCGAGGGCTTTTGGCGAGGGTAGCTGCAGTAGTGATGCTGAGCTCCGAGCTGGGCTGAATGGGAGCTCCTGGTGTCACAGCTGCGGTGTCACATTCAGAGAGCAGGACAAGTGCTCCAGGGTGGGGGTCCAGTGTCCCTGCCATGATGTGGCTTGGACTGGCTTGCCTTGTGTCTGCTTATATCGAACAGGAGATTTCCTTCTTTTCTTTTCAGTCGGCAGAATTCTTCGAAATGCTGGAAAAAATGCAGGTGAGCAGCAGTGTGCATGCCAGTAACGTGGGATGTTTCCCCCGGCAGAGCCCCTGAGGGCAGAGGCCCCACAGCACTTCCTTTGTTACTGTGCTGGGAGGCCTGTCCCAGGAACAGACCCCACCTTCCAGCTGCTTGGGTTGGAGTGATCTCCATGTAGCAAAATACCCTGGTGTTGGTGGACTGACTCCCTGTGTTGGTGAAAGCATCTAAATAAATTGATGCATTCATTTTGTTCCAAACAGGCACCAAAACTGGAAGAACAGAAGTCTGGAAGCCAAAAACACAAGGTTGGTTGATTTTTGTTTCTTGATTTTTGTCTCTTCAAGTGTCCCACCCTCATCTCAGAGGTTTAATGTGATCGTCATAGCCACTCAAAGGGCTGGAAAGGATTTAGATGTTATCTAAAAATAAGGCACTGATTGAATTGCAGAGATGGGAGCATGGTGCCTGTAAATCCCTAATCCAGCTTTATGTCCAGACTGGTGCATTTCAGCTTCCAGCTGTGCAAAAGGGTTGGGGTTTGCCACAGTACTGGGAAGTTGCACCAGTAGAGGAACTCCCTTTAGGCAGGACTTAGCCTGCGTTTTCGCCTTCCTGCAAGGGACCAGCAGGTGCTGGAGGCACTCCCTGGGTTGGGTGTGCAGGGCTGGGGTGTTAAGGGACAGCTGGTGGGGAACAGATGGTCATAGATGGTGTTTTGGTTCCTTTTTCCAGGAAGACTACATCCCATACCCCAGCATCGATGAGGTGGGTGCCCTGAAACCCCCTGAACACCCTCCGGTGAATGCCTTTCCAAAATAGCTGATGGCAGGGGAATTGGTGGACATTCTGTTTCTGAGAGGAGCTGTATAAAGCATGTTCCCCCTCCCTACCTTTGTGGTGTTCGGCTTTTCCTCAGTAGCATGTGCCCTCTTCTGTGACAGAGGTTTCAGAGAGGGGCTGGGCTCGTCCCCCCTGGTGCCAGGGCTGGGATCTGCTGCAGTAGGGAGGGCAAAACATGGGGCAATGAGCTCTGCATCCCACATCCACAGCCCTGTCCTGCCTGACCCCTCACGGCACATGTCTCTGCAGATCCTAGAGAAGGGTAGCCCATACCCACTGATCATCCTGCCCCAGTTTGGGGGGTACTGGATAGAAGACCCAGAAAACCTTGGCACGCCCACCTCATCTGACAGCAGCATCTGCGAGGAGGAGGAAGAAAACCTCAGCCCCAGCACCTACGGCTACAAGCTGGAGTGCAAGGGAGAGGCCAGAGCCTACCGCAAGCATTTCTTGGGGAAGGTGGGTTCCTCTGCCCCACAGGGCTCAAAGTTGCACACCCGTGCCCAAGAAAAACTCTCCAATTGTGAGCAAAATGGGCAAATTTTACAATTTCCCTCTTTGCAAGGAATGGAGGCAATGGTGGGTTCCCAGCGTGGCAGTGATGGTCACAGATGCAGCCTTTGCCCCGGTCCCACAGCCACAAGTCTCCTGTGACACCAGTGGGGACATCGGCTCTGAGCCTCCTGTCCCTGGGGCCCCGGGGCTCAGCCAGACACGGGGGCCTGCATGGCAGCCCCTGCCCTCTTGCTCACAGCCCTGTAATCCTCTTTGGCCCTTTGAACACACCAAGACCTGGGTGCTGAAGTCCATGGGCAGAGGGATTACAGCCCTGGTCCTGGCAAGGGGGTGCAAGTGTGTGAGTGATGGGGGGGTGTTGGGGTGGCAGGTGAGTGTCCAGGCAGTGTCCTTGCTGTTGGCAAGTGACTTCCCGGCTGCTAACGTGCTGTTTTCTATTTTTAGGATCATTTAAATTTCTACTGTACAGCCAGCAGCCTCGGAAATCTGATCCTTTCTGTTAAATGTGAGGAGACAGATGGCACAGAATATTTAAGGGTTATACTCAGGTATGGAAAAAAAAAGCTTTGTTTAACAAAATATTCTCTCTTTGGGAGTCCCTGGTTCTGTTTCTACAGCACATGCTCAAGCTGGACTGGCAGCACGTGGAGGGGGTCTGGGTGGGATGGGAGGCAGTGACAGCATCCTTGTGTTTCTGTGCTGGGACTGCCTAAACCTGATAATGAACGTGAGACTTTGATCTGCTGCTAAACCCGCTGGAACTGAATGTAAACCTCTGCGGGTTTAATCCTCCCTGGGATAACACCAGTCAGTTCTCTCGCCATCCCTCCGTAAGCTGACAGGACCCAGCATGTCTGAACCATTGTGTCATCTCCCTCCAAACTATGAATATTTTAAGAGCTGCAGAGATGAGAAGACAAATTGAGCCTTTGCTTGCTAACCAGGCCCAACAAATGCAGCACAAGTGTTTCCCAGCAGCGAGTGCTGCTTTGCTGTAGACACTCTCTGACGTCTGTCTGCTCGTTGTTGTTTCTTTGCTAGGTCCAAAGTGAAGACATTGCATGAAAGGATCCCATTGGCAGGATTCAGCAAACTCCCGAGCATCCCCCAGATTGCAAAGGTGAATTGCCTGGTTTGGCTGGAATACAAGCGGCAAAGCCTGTGCCGATGCACATCAGGCAGAGTTGGGATCTCTTGGGTGGTGTTTGGCAGTGTTGGGTGGCATTGGGCAGCACTGGGATGTGTTGGGCAGCACTGGGATGTGTTGGGCAGCAGTGCCTGGGCTCTCAGGTCACGGGGCACTTGGATGGTGCTGTGTGCTGGCCCTGCTGTTGGTTTCCTGCTGATCCCAGGCAAGGAGAGAAAATGGCACTCATTTGACATGGAGAGACCTGGGACTTGGCATGCTGCATCCTCAGTTGGGTGCCAGCCAGGCCATGGGGCATCCCAATGAGAGGATACGAAGTGGGGAGCTCCTGCAATCGGGGGCTGTATTTGGCTTCTTTATAAGACATTCACGGCCTGAAGTTTTGGCCGAGGACCTGGCACTGACTGCTTTTTCCCCTTGCCCACAGGCCTTCTGTGACGATGCCTCCGGACTAAAGTTTAACCCGGTTCTCTACCCCAAGGTGAGGTAACCTGCCCAAGTTGGTCGTGTGTTCTGCAGCGACGCTGAGAACCATACCCAGGGCCACTGTTGAAAACTTTTAGCCCAATTATGTGGGAATTTGGCTTCTTTCCCCCTTCCGCTCCCCTGGTGCTGCCCAGCTGTTGTCGTACCCTGCTGCAGCGCCGGTGGGCTCTCCTCACCCCTCACCATGGATCTTTTGGCCATCACATTTTGAACTACCAGATGAAACAACTGGCATTTTGCTTTCCTGCAGGCATCCCAGATGATAGTGTCTTATGATGAACATGAGGTCAACAACACGTTCAAGTTCGGTGTGATCTATCAGAAGTTCAGGCAGGTGAGTTGTCCTCACACTGCTTTCATGGAGCATGTCCCTGTGCACCAGAGATCCACGTTTCATGAGCACAGACTCAACTCTGACGTTAATTCTGCCATGTGCAGCACCTCGTGTCACCGGGTGTCCTCACTGACTGTGTTTCTCATTGCTCGGATGTTTTCCCCACTCATTAAAAAATGATATGACTGAAAAATCTCACTATGGAAATCAGCCCACAAGCTGCTGTAGGGAAAAGTGGATGTGAAAATGGATTTTAGCAGGCGTGGTATTTTAATCAGATATATGTTTAGACAGCGAAACAGCTACATTTGTCTGCAGGGACTGTGGGCTCTGAAGACAGGCGCTTGCTGAAAATGCTGTCATTAGCCGGGGACTCCGGATGGGGAGTGCAGAGCTCAGCCTCAGAACTCACTGAGAATTATTCTGACAGGCACTCTAATTGTCTTACATACTGCATTTTGGGTTAGATTGAGTGACTCATGCAAGGCTGTTATTAGGGTCTCATTGTTTTGAAATACAGCAAGCAGGGGATGATTAAGGCTTGGATTTTCCAATAGAGGATTCACTTCTGTTTTGGTATTTCCTGGATATTATCCTAAGGTCCTTGCTGGGGCTCAGAAGTGGCTCTCAGCAGCTTTACCCTGGGCTGTTCTGAGGGCTGAGCGGGCTGTGGCAGCCCACGGATGGTGCTGGTGGCTGGTGGCAAGTGTGATGGTGCCAGCTGGGAAGCAGAGGTGGGGAGCAGCCCGAGGCTGTGCAGGACACCAAGGAACAAGGTGCTGGTCAGACCCCAGGGACCCCATGGGTGGAGCTGGAGGTGGCAGGGGATGGGACAGGCAGGGAAATTGGGGCTGTCAGCAGATGCACCCTGTATTTTGCAGACCCAAGAGGAGGAGCTGTTTGGCAATAATGAAGAGAGCACTGCCTTTAAGAACTTCCTAAGTTTTCTGGGAGACACCATAACTCTCCAGGACTTCAAAGGGTAAGTTAGATAAAAAGGATGATTTTACAAATACATTAACAAGAGACCATGTCATATGTAAAAATATCTACGTGCGAGAACAGAAGTCATCTCGCTCATGAGCGGGATGTGCAGAGCAGAAGCAAATATAGCTTTGGCTTGTTTTTCAAGGCTGGGGGAGTTAAAAAAAAAAGTGGAGCTGCCAAGAGAGAAAAACTTCTTTTTCTGCATATTTGAGGTTGTGATAAAATCTGGCTATATTCAGCCATAGATGGAAGGAAGTCTGTGGAAATGTGCTGTGCCCGGTGTCGCGGCTCAGCCGTGGGTGCCTCTGGGGTGGTCACTGCAGCGGCCACAGTGCGGGGGGAGACCCCCCCTGCTGATGAGGGATGGTGGGGCCATGGCTGGTGCCCACAGCTGTGGTCAGCCCTGGCTGACCAGCTCTGCTTTATGCGCACCCGATATTTCAGGCTGGTGGCAGCGACGGTTGGTTACAACACATGACGCACGGTTTGTTCTTTCTCATTTGCTCGCTGCTAGATAAAGATAAATGAGCTGGGCTGTTCCATCAGCCTGTCCCCTGACAGCCGCTGGTGCTCTCTGTGAAGCTTTCAATTAATATCTCTTCGTTTCTCTCCGCCTTTCCCTTGATCTCCAGTTTTCGAGGAGGCCTGGATGTCAGCCATGGGCAGACAGGAGCGGAGTCTGTGTACACAGTGTTCAGGGACAGGGAGATAATGTTTCATGTCTCTACAAAGCTGCCTTTTACTGAAGGAGACACACAACAAGTAAGAGAGCTGATGTTCCTTGCACAGAAAGGTCTGAGTGGGGATGCACTGACACTGCCCTGCCCGATGCCGTGGGCACTGCCAAGCCCTGGCACCGTGGGAAGTGGCCACTTGGCTCCCCAGCTCGGGACTGGCACTTGCTCCTGCAGGAGCAGAACCACCTGGTTTTACCGACCCAATGTTCTCCCTTTCTGCTTAGCTCCAGAGGAAGAGGCACATTGGCAACGACATCGTGGCAATTATCTTCCAAGAGGAGAACACGCCATTTGTCCCAGACATGATTGCCTCCAACTTCCTGCACGCCTACATTGTGGTGCAGGTGGAAAACCCCGAGGCAGATAATACGGCGTACAAGGTTAGGGCAGCCCCAGTGTGCATGTACCCATTTTTGCTTCAGCATCTTTTCACAAGGGCATGGAGTGACAGGACAAGGGGGAATGGCTTCCCACCAGGTAGCTGTGGCTGCCTCACCCCTGGAAGTGTCCAAGGCCAGGTTGGGCAGGGCTTGGAGCAATCTGCGATAGTGGGAGATGTCCCTGCCCATGGCAAGGGGGGTGTGACTGGATGATTTTTAATGCCCCTTCCAACCCAAAGCATTCCACAATTTGATGATCTCAGACCAAGGTCTGGAGGCAGCTGCCCAGCGCCCATCCTGTGCTCAGTGATGCAGTCAGTGTTAGGCCTAGTGGGGACTCGTACCTGAGTGCTGAGCACACACGCGTGTGCACACAGGTGTGCACTGTAACATAACTTGTGTGCACACAGACATCAGTGCATAAAGTACATGTTTGTATAACAGCTCATTTGTTAACGAGTTTTGGTGGTCCTCAGTGTTTGAATGTGCTTTGGAACAGTTCATGCCTGTCTGACGTATCACTTGGGTAGCATAAACTCTGTTATCCTGCTGCATGCATGGGAATAACGTGTCTCTTGACTCCTCAGGTGTCAGTCACAGCCCGGGAAGACGTTCCCTCCTTTGGCCCACCCCTGCCGAGCCCACCGGTGTTCCAGAAGGTAGGTGCTGAGAGGGAGGCATGTTCCAAGCTGTAAAAAAAAGTAGATGTGCGTGTCTGAGATGTTTCTAAGCACACCAGCTTGGGGAAAACAGGACTTCTGGGAGTGATCTGCATTGATTTTGGTTTCCAGTGAGGCCCTTGGTGTTTATGGTAGGGTGAATGGCCATGCACCACTGCATGGCATTACTTGTGCAAGGCGGCAGCAGCGGCTCTGGTGCTGAGGCACCTGTGTTGGTGCAGGAGGGCACCTCAAACCCACCTGGGGTTTTCCACCAATGCTTCCACACCTGGAGGGGCTGCCAGGTGCTGTGAGCTTGGGTTTTGGGTTGGTACTGCTGTGGTACCAGAGACACAGAGAGTCTTAAAATGGTGTGTGTTTTCCACCTCGGTTGTCTCCCTGCAGAGCCCCGAGTTCCGGGAGTTCCTGCTGACCAAGCTCATCAATGCCGAGAACGCCTGCTGCAAGTCTGACAAGTTTGCGAAGCTGGAGGTAACGCTGCCCACGCGGCCCTGCCCGGAACAGCGGCGGGCTTGGGGAGCTCTCCCATTCCTCCTCAAAGCCACCTTTCCCTGTTGAGCTGGGTCAGTGCTGGCAGGGACGAGAGAGCACGGTGACCATGGGGCGGGCACTGCCCTTGAGGAGGGATGAGCTGGCTGTGACGTGGATCAGTGCTACTGCTCCTCCCTTGGAGCCTCTGGCTGAGTGCCTTGTCTCTCCTGCAGGACCGGACACGGGCGGCCCTGTTGGACAACCTTCACGACGAGCTCCATGGGCACACACAGACCATGCTGGGGCTGGGGCCCGAGGAGGACAAGCTGGAGAATGGGGGTCATGGAGGCTTTCTGGAGTCTTTCAAGGTAAAGCCCTGCCCTTGCCAACAGCAGAGCTAAAATGCACCTGGGGCTGGCAAAGCACGTGTTGGGGGACAAGAGGTGTCAGCCTGCGACTGTACTGGGGCAGCTCCTGCAGTTACCTTAGGCATGGTTGTTTCTATAGCATAGAGAAGTGACCACTGGTGCATAAGTCACCTCATCCTGTACCTGGAGTATGGGACCATGGAGGAGGGATGCACAGCTCCCCAGGCACCGCTGCAGAGGCTCAGATGTGTCCAGTTCCAGTGTGAGACATGTAGGAACGGAACTGCTGTGCAGTCAGTCGTACATCACAGTATTCACGTCAGGGTCTCGACGCTGAGGTTAAACAGTCACGTTTTGGCACACTTTGTGTGTGCCAGGAGACAGACCGTGCTCTCTTGGCATTGCAGGGAGTGCTGGGGTGGGAGGTGAGCCCCGTGGTCCGTGTGGGGCTGCGCCTGCCCGGACGCCTGGGGCCCGCGCTGCTGGGCTGCCTGCTGGCTTACGTCCTGCACCGTGCGCTGTCAGAGTGACCGGGGGGACAGACGGTAAAGGAGGGCTGGAAGGGCTGAGACCTGGTCCCCACGGTATCTTTTTGCCTGCTGCCTTGCATCTGCGACCCAGCCTACAGACCCAGCCCCTTGGCCAGGCGACCGGGGGACCAGTTCTCAGAGGTGAGCAGAGCTCAGTTCTGCTGGGCTCTGAGTGAATGAGAGGTGCCTTTGCCTCTTCTGCGGGAAAAGGAGCCGCTCCTCAGGGCTGGGGTGCTGGGGAGCCCCACAGAGTTCCACTGCCCAGGGCAGGAGCCTGCAGAGTGTGAGTGCCTGTGGGTGTTGCTTTGCAGCAAAGCAGCTGGTCACTTTCACCTACAAACAATGTCAAATTGTGTATGAATTGCGGCTGACCCCAATAAATCCAGTCTGATGGACTCTTGCTTGATGTTTGTTATTGGATGGGCAGGAGGGGCTGTTGGGGCTGTGGTCTTCAGCACTGGAGGCTCAGTGAGAGCTCAGGGCTGTGGCTTTCTCTTACCCTGGTGTGGGTCCACCTGTGGCTCCGTGACGCCGGGGCCAGCAGCAAACAGCCTGTATGCTGCAGATGCAGTGCTGGCACCTTCAGGAATTTGGCCTGCCATGGCTCGTTTACTCTTTAGCCTGGGCTGGGATTCAGGAGCTGTAGGAGCAGCAGCCGTGGCTGAGGGAATAGCTGAGAAGAGAATGGGGAAGGTAGCTGATGTGAAGAGTGAGGGAAGGGGGCTGCTTGATGTTGAGAAAGGAAGATCGAAGGGAGCAGGGAGAGTCTGCGGCTGCCATGGGGCCAGTGCTGCACAGCTCACCTCCAGTCCCTTCCAGAGGTGGATTGACCAAGCCAGAAGCAGTGGTTCAGGCTAAATGTATTCTCAAGCAGTAGTTTGCTGAAGAACAGAAGCACTTTTATGTGGCTGTGAAGCCTCCAGCTCAGGGGCTGCTTTGGGTCAGGCTGGAGAGGCACAAGAAAGGCAGGAGGCTCCCCGGGATCTGTCCTCTCTGAGTCCAGGGAGAACTGTGGAAGGTGTGCCCACAAACATGGCTTATGGCTGGGCTGTGGTCCCCACTCCTGCCGAGAGGTCTGCGAGGTTGGCCAGGCAGGAGGCAGGGCTTGGGGCTCGTGTCTGCGTCTCCTGGTCCCATAGCTGCAGTCCTCGATATCACAGAGCAGTGGGGGGAAAATGTGATCCCGTGGTGGCTGTGAGGCTCCCCAGGGCAGCCCATGCTCAGCTTGCACCTGCCAGGGCTGATGTCGCCCGTCGTGCTGTTGTTGGAGTGTGCTTGCTCTCGGGGAGCCACAGGCAGGTTGCTCTCCCGTGTGCCTGGGGAAGACCTGAAGCTGGGGAGGAGTTCTGGGGACAGGACCCTGCTGGGTGGTGATGACCTGCTGTCCCCTGTCTCCTCTGCCACAGAGAGCCATCCGGGTGCGCAGCCACTCCATGGAGACGATGGTGGGCAGCCAGAAGAAGCACCATGGCAGTGGCATCCCAGGCAGCCTCAGTGGGGGCATTGCACACAACAGCGGTGAGGTGACCAAGACCACCTTCTCGGTGAGCATGTCCACGTGTCCCTCTGTCCCACTGTCCCTCCGTCCTGCTGTTCTTTCCTCTGCCCACCCCTCCACAGCCCGACGGGGCACTGCGTTCTACTAATGCAGCCTGGCAGTCCCCTGCATGGGCAGCAAGGGTAACGGCGAGGGGGAGACTTGAGCAGAACTTGTGAGTTTGGGTGCTTTGTTCAAGTTGGGCTTGTTTTGTGGAAGAACCAAAGATAAGCTTCCTGGGGTTTTGGCCCCAAAATAAAAGGAGATAGAAAAGAAGTTCTGGCATTGTGTGGTTTTCAGATGTGCAGGCAGCTCAGTTCCTTGCAGGATGTTTAGTGTCTGACTCCCAGGAGAGAGCTGTGCTCTCAAACCCAGATTGTTCTCTGCTTTCAGCCCCCTGTCCCAGCCGCTGCTGCCAAGAACCAGTCCAGGAGCCCCATCAAGCGCCGGTCAGGTCTGTTCCCTCGCCTGCACACGACATCAGAGAGCCAGGCCGAGAGCAGGACAAGGTGGTAAGTTTGTCATCGAAGTGGTGGTACCCATAGAGCATCTGCTGCTCTCACAGTTTGTGTTTGGTGTTAGGTAGTACAGTTTGACCATCCTCTTTAAGTCTCTTGTATAACTTGTGCAACCTGTCTCTTTGTGCCCTCAGCGACAGTGTTTCTGGAGCCCAGAAGACACCAGATTTGGGACATTCTTCCCAAGAGATGAAATCTGAAACCTCATCCAACCCCAGCTCCCCTGAAATATGCCCCAACAAAGACAGGTGAGCCAGGAGGAGCCCATCCTCCTTCTACCACAGCTCAACAGACATCAAGGAGTTCGTCAGACAAAACCGTATCTAAAGTTTACTGTTAATAAGTTTGATATTGAGGGAGAAAAGATTCTGGTCCTTCATGAGCACAGCTCCTCTTTGGTCTTTACAAAGAAGAGCAAAGAGCAGCATTTGACCAAGGCTTCCCAAATCCCCAGGGCATAGAAGGCTGCTGTGCCTGTCCCTCCCTGCCAAGGCGAAGTCAGCTGGATCTAGGGCTCCCTGCTGGGGCACGAACCCGGTGCCTTACCCCACGCCTTTTGGAAGTGGTTGTGTACTGCAGCACCCCGAAAGGTTCATTCCCACGGCAGCACTTTGCTCCGGGGGTGCGCAGGAGGGTCTGTCCCTCTGTCACAGTCCAAGGGACACGGTTCCCTGGTGACAGCCACGCGCCCTTCCTTCCGTTCCGCCTCTCCCTAGGCCTTTTATCAAGCTGAAAGAGAACGGGCGGTCGAACATCTCCCGTTCCTCCTCCAGCACCAGCAGCTTCAGCAGCACGGCGGGGGAGAGCGAGACCCTGGAGGAGTACGACAGCGTGGTAGGCACCAAACGCTCCTCGCGGAACATTCCACACGCCCCTCGGCTCACTGCTGCCTCCAGACCCCTGGGCTCTGTGGAGGGAAGTGCCCACCAGCCCCCAGGTGCCTCCTCACTGAGGCTGACACGGAGAGGCTTAACCCTACCTCTGGGTGTGGGGCGGAGGAGGAGAGGGTTGGTGTGCCTGGTGGGACATCGGGGTGTTGTGGCTGCCGCATCCCTGGATGTGTCTAGGGCCAGGTTCAACAGGGCTTGGAGCAGCCTGGTGTAGTGGAAGGTGTTGCTGCCCGTGGCAGGGAGGGTCTGATTAGATGATCTTTAAGGTCCATTCCAACCCAAACCGTTCTGTGGTTCTGTGACACCCCAGCGAGCCTTGGGGTGCCCTGGGCACTGCTCGGTCTGCCCAGGCCGGTAGGTTGCTCCTTCAGGACAAGCTCTCCTACCAGCAACTGGTGGCAGGGCTGCAGCGGGCACGGGTGCAGTGGGACATCAGCAGGGTGTGGGGGAAGACCTTCCTGCAGGAAAAGCCATATCCTGTCTCTGTGAGCAGGGAAGCCAGCCCTCCACCGCATCGCCATTCAAGCAGGACGTGTTTGTCTACAGCGCTTCGCCCGGCAGTGAGAGCCCCAGCGTGGGGGCCACGGCCACCCCTGTCATCATGAGCAGGAGCCCCACAGGTGGGTGGCAGGCAGACTGGCAGGAGGCACCGGCTCTGCCTTCACTCCTGGAGCTGCCTGAAGGCCCTTGGTTCCTGTAGTGGTGGGTTGGAATGGGGTCTGTGGCTCTGGGATGGAGGAGCCCCCTCCCAGCCTCATCCAGGTCCCAGGGTGAAGCAGCAGCTGTGCTCGCCCTGGCAGGACAAGCACCCACGGGGTGCGGGGCAGCCCCATCCTGACAGGGCTGCTCTGGAGAGACAGCCCCGTGTGCTGTAGTTCTGTACTTCCATGAGGAATTTGTTTCCTTTCTCAGTTAGAGCGGAGAGGTGGCTCTTGCTGTGGCTTTGTTCCCTCTGTCTCCCCTGACAGGCATGTGCTGTAGTCGTGGAAACACTGTCTCCAGAGGCCGAGCCATAACTGACAATTATTTAATCAACAAGCAGCTTCCCGTGGTCTTGGCTCCAGTCCTCTCCTGCCAACCCGCTCACCAACTCCATCCATTTCAGTTGGGTGATTTGCACAATGAGGTGCAATTGAAAAGGGCAAAACAGGCAGGAAAGGCTCTTTGCTGGCACATCCTGTGGTGCGGTGCAGTGAGACAGGGGATGGCTGCAGCCACCCTTCACCCACAAATCCCCATGGCTCGGATTCCTTGAGAAACAGAGAGCCACTGCCATCCATGTGGAAACACGCTGTCAGCTGAGGAGCTGTTTTTGAAACAGCCGGGAAGTGCAAACAGACCCGTAACTGGGAGTGTTGCAGGCAAAGTGGGATCATGGAGTGCAGGCAGGCTTTTTGTGTCTCGACACCCCACAGGCCCTCCTCCTTATTTCATAAGGGATTTTCTGAACCCTTAAACCAGCCCCTTTTAATGCTTGAAGTGTTTGTTTTGTATTTTTCCTGCCAAGAACATGAAAATCCACCCATACATTATATGGATCAGTCATTCCTTGTAGCCTTTTCAGTGGCATTTTCAGGAGAAGGACTGTGAAATGTAATTAAGCCTCAATTTGTTCCATCACAAACACTTAATGTACAGCTTTTGCCAAACATTCAGCGAAGGCAGACCAAACATTGGTAGCACTCCTGACAGTCTGTTAAAGTGCCTAGCTGGCCGAGTGCAGCCAGCACTACAGCAAATATTTTTGTTCACAGTTTATTATTTTTGTTCTTTGTCCTCTCCCTCCAGCAGATCTAAAGAACAGAAACTCTCCGAGGTCCAACCTGAAGTTTCGCTTTGACAAGCTCAGCCATGGCAGCTCCAGCATGGTAGGTGCCAGGGCTCTCACTGGTGGGATGCTGTGCAGCTGTGTCCTCCCTGCTTGGCATGGGGGTCTGGGCTCTGAGGGTGGCTCTGGGGCCCATGGGGGAAAGAAGGGAAGGGATTTTGTGACTTCTTGCCCCTTTGTTTGCAACCCACCCCGTGTTCTACTCTTTCACTTAGAGCCACTAGCAGGAGGAGGTCATGAACTTGACAGAGGTGAGTGTTGGTATGTTTTGTTTTGTGCAAAAAGGCTCTTCGGGGGCCAGCTGTGTTCAGCCAACCGTGGCTGCTCACACTGCTTGTTATTGCTTATGGGATCCATACTGCACCTTAGAGCATCTTGAACGCTGCTGTAGGTGAGTGAGGGAAAGGGCAGGGGTTAATGCTGGGTCTGCAGCCACCAGTGCTGCTGTGTAGCTTTACCTGTTCCCTTCTGAAGTGCTTTTGTGTGCTCCCACCATGCTCCTGCACCTGCTCACCCGCTGGGTGAGGGGCCCCAGCCCAGCAGGTTGCATTTTTCCCAGTTGACCTTTGTCAAACACTGGTGCCCATCTCCAGGTTTGCTCCGCTGTGCTCTGGGCACTGGGGAGGAAAGGCAGTGCAGGCCCTTACCCATTCCAAAAACCCAAGGGGAAACGGGAGATTCACAAGGTGGATTTCACGGGCAAAGGTGAAGGGAACTCAGTGGGATTTGCCTGGGTTCCTTCTATTCCATGAAATAAAGGGTGTCATTAGGAAGACCCAAGCTGAGCAGAAGAGCCCATAGAACTTGAAATGAGAGAAATTTACACTTCTGAAAGCATGGGTCTCAAAAAGCTGGGATTTTCTCCCCATCACTGAGCTTCCTTCTCCCGCAACCTGGCCTGGTGCTTTGGGGAAGGGCACTGCCATGGCTTCAGCTCCCTCTCTGGGACAGTGCTTCATAGCCAGCAGCTCAGGGGAGGGAATATTCTCCTTCCACACTCCTGACACTTTTATCCTTTTCTTCTTTGCAGAGAATTTTTGTTTCAACAAAGGGAAAAATCTTCAACGCCCCATGGGACCACGCACGTCCTGGCCGTGGGCAGTGAGGTGCCCTCACCTGCTGGCTGCCCGCTACACCGGAAAAGAGCTCTCACCTTGCTATAGTCCTGTCCTGACAGGGACCAGCCACCTCCTCACCCGGTGTCCCCGTGTCCCGCACACGCCCGGCGCCCCCCGCTCTGTGTGCAGGAGGGGACGTGTCTCTGACTGCAGCACACACGTGCCCAGGGCCATGTCCCCTTCTGGTGCTGTGCTGGGTCACCCTGTGACTGCCCACACGTGCTGCAGCTGGTGGGCACCGTCCATTCCCCTCGTCCCTGGGTTGCCTGCCAGCTCTGTTTGGGCAGAGGGGCAGCAGGAGAGACCCCCGCACAGTTTAGGTCCCTCCATGCTTTATTTGCAGTTATCAGTGGGGAAACAGGGGTTTATGTTTGCTTTTTGAAGGGTGGGGGGTCAGGCCAAAGTTAGGTGTTAGTGGCTCTGGGGCAGTTTGCCCTCTGCCTTCATTTGCTGTCGCTCTTCTCTGGGGGCAATGGGGCAAAACCTCCTCGGGGGGCTCCTGGGCAGCTCTCCCTGGAGTGGGGTCTGCAGTGTCTCTCCAGCCATCCCCCAGCTCCTACCCACACCCCAAAACTCTTGGGGCAGAGGCAGCCCCTTACTCCAGACTTGCTCAGTTTCTTGCACAAGAGGCAGGTGTGTGACTTGGCCCAGGGAGTGGAGCTGGGGACCATAGCCAGCTCATCCTCCCTTGGCAGCTTCGTCCTCCCTTCTTTGTCTCTGCCTGACACTGAGCACAGGCCTGGGAAAGGTGACCCAAAGCTAAAGCTGTGGTGTATCACAGCTTTAGCTTTTCTAAGTACTAGAGCTGGAACCAGAGGGGATATACCTGGTGGGCTCTGCTTTGCCCTATGGCTTGGATCACCAGGCAAGCAAATGCGTAAAATTTTGGTGGTTTAGGAGGCATTAGGCTGCTCCAGCCCTTGCAGAGTCTGTCCTGCTGCTTTTGAGCGAGCTCTTGTTATTCTGAAAGTATTACAGATTCTGCAAGGTAACTTTCCCATAACGCCCTTTCCCAGAAAATACCTCTCTCAACATGCCAAGAAATCCTTTTTCTCTTTTATGGAACTTCATGCGAAGTTTCCTGAAGCCTGTCCACAAATTTCACATTGCTCATAGATTTCCCTTACCCATTTTCTGGAAGACAGGCCATGATGCTGCAGAGATATTCCCCCTGTCCCCCCAGCCTGTGACCTTTGGAAACCCTCATGAAATCAGGTTCTCAGTCTCCAGTGAACACAGTTCTTAGGGTTTGTGATTCCTACTGAAAACAGGACTTTGAGTGCCAAAGTCACCTTCACACAGCGGGTGCTCCAAGAGGCACAAAGTACCCGACAGCCTGTTTGGGGAGGCGGGTGCACAGTTGTGCTCCTGGAGCAGCCCTGGGCAGCTGCTGTGGCTGCTCCTGCTCCCCTCTCTCTCCTGCTCCCCTCTCTCTCTGGGGCAAGTGCTTATAGGATTCAACCATCACCTCCCTTCCTCCCTGTCATCTCCCTGGGCCAGAGACGAGCCGAGCCAAGCCAAGCAGAACCTGCTCTGCTCACCGTGGTCCTGCAGGGAGGTGCTCTCCGAGAGCCTTATGATCCGGTTCAGTAGGTGCTCTGTTCGTGCTGTAATTAATCCATGTGGAAAGACTGTAGCTCTGATGGGAGGGGAACCAGGGTAAAGAAGGAGAACACGTTGTAAAAAGGCAGGGAACAGTTTCACCGGCCCTAAGTGCTGTGTAGGACTACTAACACCAGTAACTCCCATGGGGACAATCCCTCCTGCTCCCAGCCAGTTGCATTTCGATAGAGTTCAAGCTCTGAGTTTCCTTTGGAAGAGGAGCCTGCAGTGTGCTCAGCCCAGCCTGTAGCTGTAGGTGTCTCAGGATCGCACACTTTGCTGTTCAGCACTTGTCTGATGATACTTCAGTAGCACTTTCAAACCCACCCCCAATTCTCCTCTTAGAAGCTTTGGTCTGATTTCCTGAGGCTGCACAGTGAAACACTGACTGGTGCAATGACTTGCTCCCAGGGTCTGCTCTGGGTTTGCTTTTTCCTCTGAGAAGTCACTCGGTTCTGTAGATGTTGTCATTCCCGTGGGTGTTGATCTCTGTGAGATCTTTCAGCAGACGATGCAGTGGCTACTGTCAGCTGGTTTGCCATTTTTGGTTGTTTTGTTGCTTTTTTTTTTTTTCACTTGAAACTGTGACTTCCCTTTTTTGACGTAGACTGATTTGGGAATTAGTCAAATGGGACTAACAGGCAGAGCAGTGTGAAGCCTCAGGGAGAGTTGCAGTGCGCTGGACTTGTCTCTCCTGCGCCAGCCCGCTGGAGCGGTGGTGGGGCCGGGAGCCGGGTCTGGCACGTGGTTTGGCTCCTGCGGGAGAAATCCAGCAGCACTCGCTCCTCGCCAAAGGCCTGAAACCTGCTGTACATCCTTACAGCAGCTGCAGTTTGGGCGCTCCGGTCCCGGCCCCGCTGTCCCGCAGCTGCTGGCGCTGGCCTGCGCCTCCCATCCTGGAGTGTCCTGATGGTCCCGTGCCGGTTCTGGGACTCAGCAGTGCTTGTGTCACATCCCGGGGACTTCCGCACTTCCAGCAGTGGGTGAAAGTGTTCCTGTATATATTTTGCAAAATGTTTTGTGCTTATAAGTGACACGTACACATCTATACATATATAAAAGGGATATATATATATATATAAAAATATATATATATTTATATATATAAAAGAAAGGATCCTTAACTGACACTAGAATTATTGGGCAGTGCATTTTTCTTTCTGATTCCACTGTTTCCATGCACACAACTTCTGCCATACTCAGAAGTGACATTGCAGAGGGAGCAGAAGGGGCTCAGAAATGCCTTAGGGGGATGATGGGGGAGCCCCCGCTGTGTGGGGGTCTCTGTTGCAAGGGGCTACTCACCTTCTTGCCGGGGTTTCGGTCCCCCACTTGTTCCTGCTGCACCCCGGCTGCCCCTTGGCTTGGACCAGCCCGTGGGCTCGGTGAGGGGCACTGGCAGGTCGGCTGCAGGTCCACATCTCCAGCACTGGTGCCGCTGGCTCCGAGTTCTTGTGCAGAGTGGGCTGGGACCCTTTCCCCTGCACCAGCATCCCCTCCACCAGCATCCCCTCTGTCAGCGGCTGGTGTGCAGCTGCCAAGGGCTGGCAGTAAGCTGCTGCTCTGGCTGGGCTTCCATTCGGGAAAGCACTTGGCACGTACTTGCATCTTCTTGAAACCCCACAGAGCCAAGCACAGGGTGATTACACCTAAGCACAACACAGAAGTGCTTTTTTCTGAGAGAAGCAGGGGATCCTAAGCACAAACTCAGTTTCTTTTCAGAGTTTTGAGGGTCTTCAGGAACGGCAGGTAAGGGGCCAAGAGATGTTGCTGCCACAAAGGGGCTGTGCCTGGGGGTGGGATCTCTTGGCTGCGGGAGGTGCTCAGCACCAGCACCGCTCCCAAAGCCAGGGCAGAGCCCGGCTCCTCTGCAGGTCCCACCTGCGCTCTCGCTGCTCCGCTGACGCTCCAGCCCTTGCCCCCAGCCCCAGCATGCTTCATCACGTTCAATGAATGTAGCACTGCGTGTGTCCTGCAAAGGGAAATGCTGGATTTATATCAGAGAATGTGAAGAGAGTTTATAGAGTGAAAATAAGTCTTGAGGAAATGTATCTGACAAAGTTTATTTTTGATGTAGAGAGGCGGTGCTTTGTAGTTTCTGGTGACCTATGTCTGTTGTAAATAATGTATATTTAATTTATTGCTATGGTAGCAGATTGTTATGTATAAAACTAAAGGTTCACAAATGTATATTTTGTTGCTTAACTGTGTCTTTGCAAAATTCACAATAAATAACATATTTTGTGTCCATATATGTACTCTGTGTGTGTGGCCATGTAGTGATAGCTTTAGAGGAGATTTTTGGGAACATTCCTTTGAAAACCAGGTGAGGGCACGGAACCAAGTTGAGCCTTGGCAGTGGGAGCCTGGGAGAGCTCACATGAAGTCAAACACTACGGCAGTGGAAGCAGAGGAATATCAGAGCACAGTTCCATCAACAATTCCTTCTGTCCACACCATCCAAGGTTCCCTCAGGCCCTAAGGCTCCGGCATCGCCACTGCCTCTGGACATCCTGGGTAAGCTAACAAGGAAATTGGGTTTTTTCTCTCCAGCTCCTCAGTTCCAGCTTTCCACAGCCTTCAGAGCAGAGTCCCCAGCTGATTCTGCCAGCAAGTTGCAGATGTGACCAGAGCCAGAGCTGAGGACACAGTGGTGCTACCCAGTGCTCACCTGCCAGAGGTCAGGAGGATGACTTTACTGTCTTTACTTCTCTGTCTCCTGTAGGGATGCTCACTGTGCCATGGACTGCTCGTCCTGATCACACAAGAGAGTAATTTGATCATTCAGTCACAGGAGCATCTGCAGATGTGAAGACACTGACCCCAGTTAAAAGTGGTTGGATGTTCTAAGGCTGTTCCAAATAATCTTCAGAGCTTATCAGATCTGGCAGGGCAGCATGGGGCAGCTATTAGGGAAGATGATAAGACTTTGTCTGTCTCTTTAATGAAAGTCGGGAGGTACCAGATAATCATGCTGAACAGTGCTTAGTGGAAAACCTCCTGAATGTAATTAATCAAGTAATTTTCTAGGCACTGTAGGAAAGTAGAAGGAAGAATGAAATCACAGAATGCTTTGGGTTAGGAGGGAAGTTCAAAGATCACCTACGCACCCCCTGATAAGGGCAGGGACATCTTCCACTAGACTCGGGTGCTCAAAGCCTTATCCAGTCTGGCCTTGAACACTTCCAGGGATGTGGCTCTGCAAAGCTGCTGGTCTGGATCCAGCTTTGACAAAGGCTCTGTGTGGCTTACCCAAGCAAGGCATCAACTGATAAAAATCAGGTTTGGTCTTAATATTTGAAATTGGAATTAGGGACAAGAAAATCCAACTTGTTTTTGTTTTTATGCTCGCAAACTCTTGATACAATAGAAAAAAACTATTCAGAGCAGATGTTTACTGCAGTAAGTTGTCCGTGTGGTTGGATGCAGTGTGGTCTTCAAGGATGAGGTGTGTGTTCCGTGGCACAGCCAAGACACTGCGGCCCCACAGCAGTCTCGGACTGAGAATCTCTGGGAAAGGCTCGGGATGACACAGAGAAGAAAAACAACTATCCCTGATCACATACTTTAATAATGGCCCTGTGAATTATTTGACATGACGTTTTGATATTTATAGCCAGACTTATGCTTTACTTTTTTTTATATAGTGGATGTTTATTTCTCTCACCCACTACATCCCATCCTAGAAACTGCACGAATTTATGACAAACACAAAGTGAGGCTGATGTACTTTCTTTGTAAAATTAGAAGGTTTTGGCACCTGTGGGTGTCTGGAGCACACAACTCAGTGTGCTGTTGAGCTACTGAAAATGTAAATCCTCCAGTGTTTAATTTCAATAGTGACTGAGTTTCCACGTGGGTGGGGGAAGAATTTTCCAGTTTTATTCCTCGGAGCTGCTGAACTCAGAGGTTTCCTCTTTTGTACAGAAGGTGGCACTGGAAATACAGGAATGAAATGCAATCATCTGCTTGCCTTTACAAACAGGCTTGTGCCTGGGTAACACCTTGTCAGAACACCTGGCAACAGGAGTGCTCCCTCTCTCAGTCCGTAAGGTCCCGTTCTGCCTCTTGCTGAGGGCTGATTTACCGGGTGACGCACAGTTACCACAGAACACACTGAAAATGTCTGAGCCCCACAAATGAGCTGGGGTCTGATGTGAATTGTCAGAGCTCAGGATAGCGAGAGACAGTCCTTAACACCAAGAGCTGACCAGCGCAGTCTCCTCTCCAAGGACGGAGCTGCTGGGTGGCTGTGCTGGGTGCACTCGTGTCCCTGGCCAAGCCACCCAGAGCCATCTCCTCACTGTGCAGATCCCTCTATGAAAGTTCGTCTCAGCCCCTCCGGCAAACGCGCAGGACCCGAACCCAGCTCACCATTAGCAGGAGGAACGGCTCTTGCAGCTGATCCAAGCTCTGTGGGCAGCAGGAGCGATGCAAAGGCGTGGAACGGGACGCAGCCCCGGAGCCTCGGGATGTGTCGGCTCCGCGCGGGACCACAGAGCGGCGGCATCGCCTCGGCGGAGACACTGGAACACAGGCTCTGAAGGTAACCTAAAAATAAATAAACGTAGTTGTAGGAGCTTAGAGCTTACAAGCTTGAACTAAATGGGGGGGAAAAAAAAAAATAAAATCTTTCTTTCTTTGCAATGTCGGAGGTGCTGCAGGAGACATCAAATTCATGTCCCACAGTAGCTACTGCGTAAGGATGGAGCAGCTGCTGTTGGGAGAAGTTCAGCTGCAAAAGGCGTGTTTGTGTTTGTAGTGTTACTAATGCTTCCTTTACAACTTTGCCGAATGCAACAATTTTAAAGAGCTGCTACAGGAACTTCTTCCTTTACCCCCAAGGCCACTTCCCCTCTGTTGCCTGAAGTCAGAAGGGGGCTGCAATTTGGAGTGTAGGAATGGCCACCTCGGGACACTCTAATCACGCCTCCAATTGTTCGACAGGGACTGTGATGCTTTGCTTTGCTCTGGTGCTTTGTCTGAATTTTGGGTGCAGATGTAGGGACTGGGCTGTATCTGCTGTGCTCTATTGTCTCTCTGTTTGCTTTCCTTGAAGCCTTCCTAGAGGAATTATTTGTTCAACAAATTAAATGTGTTGGGAGTAACACAGGATTGTTCATAATTCTCTATCATGTACCAGTGACACCAGTGGGGCTTTCTGCTACATCACTGGCACAGTGCTGGAGCTGAAGAGAGCACTCTGAGAGGTGGTTCTGCTGCTGAAGACACGACCACATTCATTGATAAGCAGAATTAATTTGTTGGGTTTTGTGTGCATGGATTTTGCAGGAGTAAAATCCCACTTATTTTCCATTTCTGCGCCATGAAAAGTGTATTGATTTTTCTTCACTTCTGATTGTTCACATTACTGGATTGCTTTTAAATAGTTGACAGAGATCATTCATTTTCCAGCTCCAACATATTTTCCAGCCCGTTCCCTGTTTAATTTGTGTGTGCTTTGGGGGAGCTCCACAGTTATACATCATACTGATCACCTTCTGCAAACTG
Source organism: Eulacestoma nigropectus (assembly GCA_013397775.1). Lineage (NCBI taxonomy): Eukaryota > Metazoa > Chordata > Aves > Passeriformes > Eulacestoma > Eulacestoma nigropectus. Next base: position 3,752,300 of record VZTE01001746.1, read on the forward strand.
CAGCCCTGGCAGGAGGGAGGAAACTTCCCCTGTGGGGTTTTTGCTCCTTCCTGCCTTCTCCCCAGCAGCTTCAGCACCTGTATTTCACCTTCCTGACTTAGAAGTTGGAGCTGAGGCCCAAAAAACCTCTGAGCCAAAGATCAGAACAGGCCCAAGAAATAACACGGCCACAGAAAAATCAGTAGTGTTGCAAGAGGTGCTGGTTAGTGCCAGGAGAATAAGAGGGGTCATTGGTGTTTGTCATCACAGGAATGTGAGTAAGGGGTGATGAGCTCACCAGGGGAGTGGGCAGCATCCTTCCAACCCAACACACAAATGAAATGAGGGAACCTCTGGGCATTTCAGGGCAGAATCCACTGGGCTTTGAAGTGCTGCCCCAGCCCAACACACATCTCTTTACCCTTTCCCCTGAGCTGTGTCACCTCTCCAGGCTGGGCCCTTTGGGAGCAAGAACTGTCTGTCCCTATTTGCTAGTACAGTACCTAAAGCAATGGGGTCCTGATTTCACAGAGGCCTCCAGGCAACAGGGCGACTGTGCTAATAATGAGACTTAATTATTCATTTATCACTTCACTCTCAGTGAATAATCTCCAATCATCATGTATAATTTGCTGCTTCAGTGAATACTCTGATGGTAAACAGAGCTGGTTGAATTAAGTCATGGGAGTGAAAACCCCATGCAAAAGGAGTGAGAAAATGGTCAAGACTAAAAAAAAAAGTGAGAAATGTTTGTGCATAATCATTTGCCCAGATCTGGTAATGTCCTGGATAAATACATGGAAGGCAGGTAGAGACACAGATTGCTCAATCTCTTACCCAGCTCTTGTTGAAGTGTCAGAGATCACTGTATGATCGCAAACACGAGCCTATGTTCTGTGGCCAGAGGATGATCCTGGAGATAATTTTTCCTTCTTTAAACTCATTCTGGGGTGAAGGAAGTGCAGTAAGGGAAAGCTGCTTAGCACTGAAGCAATTAAGTGAGGAATTAAGTATTCATAAGGCCCAAATGATTGGGGCATCCAGACTGCAGGTCAAAACCAAGCCTGCCCTGGAAAGTCAGGGAAAGCTGCCTCCAGTGCTGCTCAGGGTGAGTTTGCAGAGTTTGTGATAGTTAAATGACACTGATGTCCCCATTTGCCTTTTCCCTTCCCACGGCCACTGACCGCTTGACCCGTAGGGCCGTGCCCCTCCACACCATGTGCACTTACTGCAAAGCTGTTCGTGACAAAGGTAGATTCCAGCACAAGAAGCTGTGTCGGGCCGTGGTGTTGTTATGGGAAACTGCTGAAACATTGTCTGTTCCCACATGGAAATCTCTTTCAGAAGCAGATTCCACTGTGGTATTTTAGACTGTGGTGCCTGCTCACATTATCCCTCGCTGACGTACGGTGATGATGCATATGTTGGATCTCACAATGCTGAGAGAATTAATGCTTTAGAAGTGTTTACCTCTCCCATTATTGACATTCTGTCAGTAGCAGTGTGCTAATATTCTCTGCAGAGAAACTGAAGGCACTGACAAAAATCACTGAACTTCTCATCTAAATCTCCAGGTAAGAAATGGCATTTCTGTATGTGAACAGCACTGTGTGGTGACACAAACCCTTACCTGTTTCCCCGTGGAGTTACAGAATATTTGTTCAGTTTTTCTTTTTTTTTCTGGACAACTTTCTGAAGCATCACTTGGCAGATTTTATTTACTCATGCCTTCCTCTCTTGTATCTACTTCCACAGAAATATTAAAGCATTTAACTTCCATTTATACATTCATAAGTGTGTGACTAAAGTCCTGTTGGTGGGATGAACAGCTAGAGCTCTCCTGTGCACTGAAAGAGGGGCATTTTCAGAGAGAAAACTAAGTCTAAAATCCTAAAGCTATAAGGAATTCAGATATCTCATATTTTGGACAGATGGTTTGAACGTAAAAATCCAGGAAGGGATTTACTCATTTTCTCATTAAACCACCTGAACCAAATCCCAATATCTGTGTGAGATGCTTTCAGTGAAGGACACGAGTGCTTGCCAGTGCTAATCAAAACAGTGCAGGCTTGGGAATGCCACACTGGCTGAGCAGCAGGGCAGCCACCCCGAGCTGGTGCTGGGGCTGGCACAGAGCTGTGGGAGCAAAGCATCCCCACCTGGGGTCACACCTTCCTCTGCAAGGCCGCCAGCCTGGCCCCATGAGTGTCTCAGGGCAGGAGCTGCACCTTGGGAACTCTCCTCTCCCTTGTGCTGGCACCAGCTGACACTCTGGGATTCACAATACCTGATCCAGCCTTCCACAGTCTTGGAGCATCCCCAGCCTGCAGCCCCAGTGCTGCTCGCTGCTGAGTAAATGCTAAACTTTCATCTTACAGGCATGTCCTGAGACTTAATTAATGTTTCTGAAGTGTTTTAAAGCCTTCAGATGGCAAGCAGGCTAAAATATTGCCAGTCCCTGAGGAGCCTTCCCCTTCAGGGAGGAATCTGGGTGTTTTATTTAATGAGCAGCAGTGTCTGAGGACTGTCTTGACTGATTATTTCTGAGGCAAAGCAGCAACACATTCACACGATGCTGCTGAATTTTAAATAGACTCCAGTTTATCGTGGAAATGCAGCACTGGAGCAAGTACTCCCTTTTGCATTCCTGCAGCCAGCCTGGCCTGGGACTCTCCCTCCAGGAACTGCCCCACAGGGGGAGAAATGGCACCCATGGAAACCACTGCACCATGAACAAGCTGAGGAGGTCCTACCTCTTCTCCCTCAGGGAAAAATGTATGGAACCAGGTGATTCACCTTTTCTGCAGGAATGTGTCTTGCTCACCTTTTCAGTATCTCTAAGTTAGACAGCACTGGCTGCATTGGGCAGCATCTCTTCTGATACCCTGGGACTGCTGGGCAGCTCAGCAATGCTGATAAACAACTTTATGATAATGCAGATTATGTAAATGTACCAGTTTTCCTGTCATTTCTTGTGCTACCCATGGGAGCAAGTATTTTCTGGTGTGTGAGCAGGCTGCAGCATTCAACCTGCTGCCTTTTAAAAAAATGCTTTACAGGAGCAGAACTGTCTTCAGAGGTTCTCTCCCCTGATACCTGAACCAGTGGCTGTGAACACGACGTGCGCTGTGTGAAGCCAAATAACCCTCCAGGAATTCTTTCTATTAAAGTAATTGCTAGGGCAGAGGAATACTGCAAACAGCTGTGGTTCATCCCATAAACATATTCTCCCTGCTTTTGGAGCCTCAGCCTCCAACTGATGCCAGAGCCTGTCAGCTGCAGGAACAGTGGAACATATTTCCTTTGCAGAAATGAAACGATTACTGTTGAATAAATCTGTTGTGCACAGACCTGAACTCCCCAGTGCGTGCTGCATATGCAAAAGGGAGAAGTGACAGCGTTTCACCCTGGAATGAGCTGAAGTGACAGTTCATCTGCTGAACACGCTGGCTGTGGAGCTGCCGTGTGTCAGCAGCCTAGCAACACTGAGTGATGAAAAAATCCCCCGAAATCAGTCCAGCACTGCATGGCATCATCTTGCCCTGGCAGGGAAGCAGCTGTCCCATATCATGGGGAGGTGCTGAGAGGAGGTTCCCTGCAAGCCCAGCATGAAGGATTCTGGCAGCCTGAGTGACTGGTGGCCAAGGGCTGAGCTGGGGGGCCCTGGGACCTGAGGGTCTCGAGGTCCCTGGGCTGGGGCAATGGGCGCTTCTGGGCTGTTGTTTGCTGTTACAGCAACCCAGGCAAGAGATGAGTCCCTGGCTCCACTGACTCCCCGAGGTGGCTGCCTGGAGCGGAGGGGCAGGTGAGATGGACCAGAGCAAACCCTGCTCTGCGGCTGTGAGGGGACACAAAAGGGAAATTGCAGAGGTCACTGCAACCTATATGTGCCCCAGTTTCACGGGCTTGGTATCGCCTGACAAAGTCAAACCTTCTGACAGGCCCATTTATTTCTGTAAATCACATCTGAGTGGAGGAGATGAGCACTGGACACGGTCACTGATGACCCTGATGTGCTGGTGAACTGTCACCAGCCCTTCCTGTCACAGCAGTATTTCTCCTGCCTGGCCTGCAGGAAGGTGAGGGCTCTGCCCAGAATGGGAGCAGCGCTCGTCCAGCCCCACGATTGCCTGTCAGGTTGCTCAAACAGCCTGCACTGTATTTGCAAAATACTGTTAATCAAGAGACACAGTTCAAGGCATTTGACTGGCATACCCAGTTAAGTGGTAGCAAACACGCTGTAAAACCACTGTGCTGAGGCCACCTTCCTAATGAATGCAAAGTGGGAGCAATCAATCAGGGCCAGAGCGCAGCCAGTGCTGGCACCGCCTCTGCAAATGCAAATTGAATGAACAGTAATGAGTGTTACCTAATTAGTCCACACAGCTGCAATGTTACAGCCCTGTATAGGACACACCTTGTTAAATTTCATGGTATGTATCCCAGAGTGTCTGAGAAAATGATGGAGGTTTGCCACGTGCACACCTTGCACAGCACAGACAGGGATTTTCTTGGTGATAAACACATTATCCTCAGCAGGTGAGCTCTGGATTGAGTGGTGCAAGGATCTCCTTAAAAGCCAGCTAGTTAATGTGCAAATTAGCCAGCACAGTGCAGATTTTTGGTGTGTGGGTGTGCTTTGGCCAGGATGGCCAAGAGACTGGGAATGAGACCTTGCTGTCGAAGGGTCAGTCCTCAGTGAACCTCGTCCTGCAGCCGCTCTCCAGGAGCTGTCACTTGGTTTGGGGGGTCCTGGGCAAGGACAGGGAGCAACTGTCTGGCGCGGTGTTGTGGAAGCTGTCGAGTGGGTGATGTCCATGGCTGGTTTTTTTTGGAGCTGGCAGTTTTAAGCAGAGGATTTCAGTCCTCTGCCAGCCACGGACCTCTATCTTCACAAACCTACCTCCTCAGAAGCAAACACGTCTCCCTCACCCTAAATCACAGGTGGGAGTGATGCCCATGCAGCAGCAACACCTGCTCCCTGTGGAGCTGCTCTGTCTTAGAATCAACTCTGCATTCATCTGGCTTCCACTTCACCTGCTCGGGGACTGGGAACCCATTTGGCAGCCGTTCTTAGAACCAAGAGGAAGAACACCTGGGGCCAGATTTTTGTGTGAGACACTTTTATTCAAATCCATGTCAGGAATTTGGTGAAAGAAATATTTCAGGCAATTCTTGCGCCTTTGTCGCTTTTGTGTTCAGCAATATCTGTTCTCCCTGTTGGATCCCCGGTCACACTGCAGGGGATGGTGGGATGGTGTTTAAATATTGATGTTTTAGCAACTTATGGTTTTAATACAATTTAAATTATGCACATTTTTATTGGACTCACAGGTTCATCAGCAATTAGTCTCTCCCAGCTGCACAGGAGGGTGTTCAGCAGCTCTGTATTGATTTCTGCCTCAACCTCTGAATTTTAGTGACTGGCTGCATCTCAGTGCCTTGGCAAGGTAAACAAATCCACAGGCCCTTATTCGAGAGCTGCTGGTTAGAGGCCATAAATGTGTAATCAACAACTCGGTATCCTTGGAATTAGATCTTCTTAACAATCATTAGTTTCATCCCTTGCCGCTCTAATAAACCTCTTGGTAGCAGGCCAGAGCCAATTATACTTCTGCTTGGAAAATTACAAAAGAAGGAGAAGAAGTCTGTGTTGCCACAAGTAAGTGAAAATTTTAACTGGCCCAAACCTGCGACACATGCGGGACTCATCTGTTGTTTATCTGAGGTTGAGCACTGAGTACTGGAGACAATATTAGGGAAATCTGTATTTATTTTGCACGTTATGGATTCTTCCACCTGATGCCAAGCTGGCATCAGTGCACAAGCCCTGCAGCCCCTTTCACATTCCTCATGTGGGCTCTGTGGACCAGGGCCACCTGCCCAGCACAACCCAAGGTCACGCTGTGAGAGCTGCAGTGAATTAACATTGATTCAAAAGTGTTTTGTGGAAGGATCCCTGGCCGATGATGCACTGCAATGGTCGGGGGAGGATGCTGTCATAATACAGTGACCAAGTTACTTTTATCTTCTGAGTATGACAGGGAGCTGCTCAGCCTGGGGGTCCAGAGGGTGGCTTTTCTTTTCCCCCTCCCTTCTGCAGCCCTGGGCCGCTCATGGAACATCCCTGTGGACCAGCTTTCTGCTCCAGCCCATCCCTGCCTTTTGGGGTAAGCCTTGGGGAGGAGCTTGGAGCCCTGGAGTGCTCACTCTGTTCCTATTTTGTTCCCAGTGCAGTGGGATCTAACAGATAAAACACCCCTGGATCACTGAGTTTTTGTTTACATTTGGTCTCTGTTCATTCAGTGGAACTTTTGCAAGGTGCAGTGAGAAGAGAACATGTACCTGCACCAAGTACAGTGGTTGTGTGGGCTCTTGCTAAAGAAAACAATTAATAATGGATCCACCCATCCTTCTCCAGGTGGTTCTTATGCCATCCTGCACAAGACACCTTTTTTTGAAAGAGGTGATAAGTTTCTAGGATGTGACATCAGCTTTGCAGTCGAGCTGCTGGCATTAGGAGAGGAGAATGGGAATGTAAACCATAAAAATAACAGATGGGAGGCAGATGTGATAAAACGGAAGCACAAGCAAATTATAAAACCATTCAAACTGCTCACGCAGATAAAATCAGGAAACAAAATCACATCTGAAATCACAAGGACTGGGTGTCTGTTCGAGAAAAAAATGTTTGACTTTGCTGTTTGTTAGTGCTGCTGGTGGTGGAGGTGTTCAAGTTTGAAGTCCTGGAGGAGCAGCAGGGATTTCTGCTGCAGGGAAACTTGGGCTGTGGCACCTTCATTTTTGCTGTGGAGGCTTAAAAATGGTGGTTTTTTCTCAACCCACACTGCAAATGTTAATGTTCATCTTGTGCCTGTGCAATTACTTTATTGCAGTAATAAAATATCATCCAAATAACTGAGGAAACACGAAGGGAAAAATGCCCCTCAAAAACCTAAAGGGCAGATGAACATGGAATGGAAACACAAAATAATGCTGGGATCTTCTGGGGCTCTGCTGGGTGTGTGGCAGGGTACTGAGGAATAGGGCTGAGGTAGCACAGTGACAAGGCTCAGAGCCTGGGGGGAGCAGGGACGAGGAGGGCACCACGGAGGCTCTGGGAAGATGATTTTAAAAGACCCAAACCAAAGACCTGTTACACTGGAGCATCTAAAATCCCCCAGCCAGCACCTTGTCTCCAGCAGAAACTGGGCAGATCTGTGCCTACAAATCAGGCTCTCAGTTTCTAGTAATTAGCAGATTACAGACTTCCTGAGCCATGAGCTGTGTTGGGAACAAGGGGCTTAATAGCCACAGATAGGTTTCTCCTCTGAATTAATTGGATCTCTTTTTGAACTCATTTATCCTTCTGGCCATCACACATCTCACCATTTAATTACACAGTGCCCAGGGACTTCACGGGTGCCCCTTCCCACTGTACTGAGCACAAGGAACAGACATCCAGAGCCTCACCTTCTTCACACCACTTATACAAATCTCACTGCGGGTTTCCACAACACCTGACGCTTATTAAAACCTCGTTTTCTGAGGACACAGGACAGGCAGTCTGTTTTCCTTTTCGTAATGAGTTTTTAATTTTTTCTTCCTTTACATGCCCAAAGAAGAGGGAGGAGGTCTGAGTATGTTCTGAAACCTCTGTTTAGAAGGTAAACAAAGACCCTCTTTGTTCTCAAAGATCAGCTTTATTACTCTAAATTTACTAACTCTTCCTGATACAGGGCTCACTTCCGGATCACAGCATTTGGAATATGCTCTGAAACACTTGGATCAGAGCAGTGAAGTGGGTGCTGCAGCCAGGCAGTGTGTCTTACTCTGCACTGGATGCGATTAGAAATGCAGCTTCAAACAGAAATGGGGGAAAATATGATAACAGGGAGGGGGGAAGGAAGGAGGAGGAAGGTTAGAGGACGGAACATTTCAAACTGCTCATGACCTCTTATTGACTTTATGCAATGATATTTTTATTTATAACAGCATCAGGTCAGAATTAGGCTTTTTCTACCTGTATTTATGATAATGCTGGCAATTTGATGAGTCTTTGTCCTCCAGAGCAAACGAGTGATTAAATTTTTCAGTGACCTTGTGTCTAAAAAGTTCTGCTTTTCCCTCTGGGAAGTCTAAACAAGAGAAGCCATTGGCCTCTTTGCAGCACCAGGGGGTTGAATTTGTTTGTTGGTTGGTATGGGGCTTTTTTTTGGCTGGGATTACAAGGCTAATACTTAGCCTTTTATTGGAAATCCATAGTTTTCAGTGGTTCTTAAAACATTTCAGTGTATTTTACATTTAAATAGAAATGAGGCCTCCTTGAAACAAATTCATTCTGGTTGGCTTTGCACATTGATGATTAAAGAACGTGGTTCAATTTTTTTGTCTCATTCTGAGCAATGTCTCATTAGATTTGCATTTTATTTCTTTTCATATCCATCATGATTTGTGTCAGCAGAATGGTTACATGGATGGACAGCTTATTATCAGCTTCAAGTGAGGAAACAGAACACAAGAACGGTTAGTAAAAAAAGGGAAAGGTAATTAACACTGGGTGCCAGAATATAAATGAAGCTTGACATTTCCATTTTGTTAATCCAAATTAACCCTCGTCGTAATGTTACAGAGTGCAGGAGAGGATTCTGGGCCTCTGCTCCTGTCTCTGCATCCCCAGTGCTGCGTGTCCTGGCGTGGCACAGCAATGCCCAGCAGCGTCCGGCGGTGCCAGAGTGGCTTCAGCTGCTGCTGTGGTGGGACCTGAGAAAGATGTGGAACTGCTGCAGAGCTCCTACACCCAAACCCGAGCTGCTGAGCCTGAGCAGTGCTTTGCCCACAGTGAAAGCTGCTGGTCACTTGAGAATTCACAATTGTCTTTGCAGTGCACTTTGCTGTCCCCTCCTTCATTCTCTCCTCTGAATGTGGTACATCTGGAAAATAATTGGGCTCCATTATTTGATCTATAAAGTGGGAGTGGGAGGGAGGGTCAGGGAGGACAAATTGAAATGAATTGAGAATCTTTATGTGAAGAGAAAAGAGGACTGGAGGGAGCCATGATAATACTTTACAAATACTTAGAGGGACATTATGACGAGGACAGAGACCAATTACTCTCATTAGTCAGTGCGAGTGGAACAAGAAGTAATGCTGTGTGCTGCAGAAGGGAAACCTGGATTGTGATGGAAAAGTTCTGAGGGTAACACCCCAGAAGGAGCCATCAGGGGAAGGTTTGTCCTGGCCTTGACTGAAGAACCTGGCAGAGATCAGACAATTGACATGCAGATTCCAGGTAATTCGCCAGTACATCAGGGATAATTTTTTGCTGTTTTCATATCTTCCTGGCATATATTCCTATTCAACCATGGACATTGTTCCTATTCTCATATCAACCCTCAACATTTGAGGTGACACCTTAGGTACCCACCTACAGTTTGTTGCTCCTTCTGCTCATACACTTCTCATGGAAATGGAAGGGAAAAGGAGAAAACCTGGGAGGAACCTGAGTAGGAATCAGGGGGAGGGTATCAGCATTTGCTGAGCTGGGCACAAGAATCACTCAGGAAATTAAATGCAGGATGATATTTTGAGGTGATAAAACATTAAAGTATGAAACTTGTATTTGACTCAGATCCAGCCTCAATTTTTCCTTTTTAAGCTGCAGTTTAGGAAAAGCTGAACCCTTGCCAGTGACAAGTGCAGGCTCTGGACTATATTGCAAAAGGGAGAAGGAATTAAGTGATGTTACTTGGGGGTGAAAAGACACAAGAAACTCAGAAAGAGTACAAAGGAAAAAGATAACCATGGAGTTGAAACGAAAAGGAACAAGAGCTTCTTACACAATGTGTTAATTGAGGCAATGTAGTGATTTTCAGGGTGACTCAAAGTTCACTCAAAGGCTGGCCAAAGAGGTCAGGCAAGGTCCATGCCCGGGGGCCTCGGACACAATGCGGGGTGCTGGTGGTGGGTACCAGTGCCCTGCTCTTGGATGAAGCCTCAGCTTTCCACTGGTAAAGTTACAAACCTTTTGCTCTGTTGGGTTTTTGTTTGGCTGTTATTATTTTCCTATGGCCTGTTGGAAATACACCCAAAGAAGGTGTAAAGCCTGCTGCAAAGGCACGGATAGATCAAATGTCCCAAATGCAATGTAACATAAAAGCCTCGAGTGGTTGGCTGGTGCTGATTTTCCTGTTCTCTGTGTGTGTACATGGTTCAGTGCTAAGGAACAGCATAAGCCCTCGTTGCACACAAACTGGGAGAGGCACCCAGCGTTCCCCCATGTCCAAGCCCAAGCTCTGTGGTCCCTCTCCTGCAGAGGCTGACCCCTCCCTGCTGGGGCATCACCCCTGTCCTGTTTGTTTTCATTCACTCAGCCCCTGAGCAGAATGACCCCTGAATAGGCAATGATTCAATCACTGATTTTCTCCCGTTCCCTTTCATAGCTTTTATTGGAGGTACAGCTGTCACTACATCCATTCAGGGGAAAGAGATGATCAGAAGGGGAAAGACGGGAAAACACCATTTAAAAAATAAACGCAAAGTTATGATGCCTCTGTCTGCCTGAGAAAGAGAGATTTTTATGCAGCTTTTGGCATTTACAAATCCTTTGTGAAAAGGTCACCCTGTAGCTGGAATCTTATTAATACAGAAGAACGGCCCAGAAAATGTCATGTCTTTTTACCCTGGTATTTACCCAGAGAGGAGTGACTCAGCACCCGGAGCTCCTCTGCCAGGATGGCATTAACGAGCCGGAGCCTGGGGCCGTGCTGCCGGGAGGAGCGGGTTTGGCAGCCGGTGACAGAGCCACCACTGCCCATGACCCCGGGAGCAGAGGGTCCGTGTGTGCACATCCTGCACCTCCTCTGACTGCAGAGAGGCACCACTGTACGCAATGTGCAAATATATAGCAAAAAACAAACAAACAAAAAAACCCCCATATATATACATATATATATATATATGCACGCGCGTATAACTGTTCTAGAAACATACACACATTTCTTGTGCTTATGGGTATAGTTTTATGGATACAATCAGCCCAAGTCCCTGGAAGCACAGGGCTCTGTTCTTCCAACTCCCCCTGTTATTAGGGAATTCTCATTATTATATTTTGAAGCTCAACTTGTGTTTTTTAAACACTTGGGATCAGCACTGCCAAGGAGCAAATATTATGGGAAAGGCATTGATTCCTCAGAGATTTACTTCTTTTTATTTCAAATGGCCCCCCTGGCTACCCTTTGCCCGGGCAGAGTGTGGGGCTACTGCAGGAACAAGATCTTGCTAATTGTACTGGAGTCATTTTCCTGCATGTTTTGTAACAATGTGAGCGGTGCAGTGTAATGAACACGTGCCTGGGGAAACTGAAGGCATCAATTCCTATGGCCAGTACATTTTAGGATGAGTACAGAAAAAACCCCAAAAGTATAGATAAAGGCTTTTAAGCCACAGAGTGGTAAAAACACACGTAATTCTTTGAGCAGTTTTAAAATACAATCAAAAGTAATTTCTTCATCAGCTATGGAAATTAAACCCTGGCTGTGTGAAGTGAGGGCTTCCACCCCCTGCCAAGAACTCTTGATTACAGGAAACCACAAAAGCCATTTCTGGTAGAAATACTGGCCACACTAAGCCATGGGACACTGCCCAGCACCGGCCACTCCCTGCTCTCAGCTCCAGACTTGCCTTAAATATCAAGGAAATCATTCTGCAGGGGGGAATGCTGCTGCTTGCTCTTCTGAGAGGTTTAATTAATATTTGCAAAACGCTGACAAGATACAAATGTACTCCAGAAGCACAAAACACGACACAGCTGCCACCGCACCCTGCAGGACACGGGGTCTGAGTGTGGGCAAATAAAGGCTCAGAGCTCTCAGGGTTCGGGCTGCCAGGGCAGTGCGTGGTGCTGCAAGGGGAAGGCAGAGTGCACAGTGAAAAAGACAGGATAAATGCTTTTCATCTGGAAAATCTCTAAGAAAATGTTTGTCTGTCATCTGCAGTTTAACTTTACATTTCAATCTTTAATCTACTGCTTTTAGTTATGTTTGTGTTCATTTCCTTCAAGGGAATTTTCTTTCAGTTTGCCTTAGTGGTGACTCATTTTACCTTTATTATGTTTTGGCAGAACTGAGGTATTTATTTTTTATCAGAGTAGTGAAAAGAGTTGTGAGCGTGTTAGCGATGGCTGCGGTTCCTGCCGCGTGTTTAATGCCACGGCTCAAGCTGACCCGGCGGAGCTCTGAGCACACACACAGAATCAATCACCATCACACCTTACGCTGTACACACTTTCTTCATTTCTTCAACCTTGCACAGTGAAATATTTTGCCAGTTCTGACGTGTTGTAGGCTCACATTGAATGGAGCTGGCTTGTTCAGCATTTTCTAACCCCTTACAGTGTCTTCATTTTACTTTACTGGACATGCAAGAGCTCAAAGTGGTGTTTGTAACACAGAACAACTGTGATACACCATCTCTGGCTGGGGAAGTTCTCAACACTTACTGCTTCTTTCATTTTTATTTCCTGTGGGATTTAAGGTTCCCGCTGCCCTGTCCTGTGACCCAAACACTGATTTCCGATCAGGACACAGACCCAGCATGAACACTCGTGAAAGAACACACTCTCTTGCGTGGTTGTTCACTCACTCACAAGCTGACCAAAGAATGCAAAGTCGTGGGCAGAACGTCTCTGGTGCTCACCTCCACAGCCAGCATCATGCCAGAAAGATTTTATGGGAATGCGATTGCATTTCAGGCTAAAATACCTCCGGTCTGGGTTTGTAGAACCACACCCAGTTCTTTAACAGATACATTTCCCTTCCACTGGAGCTACGCAGCCTGACTTCCACATTACTCCTCAAATCTGTTTTGAATCGAAGCAGGGTTTGTAGTGCAGCTACAAGTAGGTTGTTTCATAAACATGATTTGCAAATACCCTTAAGCCAGCTCTTTAAAGAGTGAGTTTTATAAATGTGCTTCATAAATAGCAATATTTTCTAATTTCACAGCACAAGAACAAATCACCACCTCCTTTCTGAGACAGATTGAGGCTCCCCAACTACAGGGGATTCCCAACCTCTGCCACTGCCACCTGCTGCCAGAGCAGCCCCTCCCCAGCTGCTCATAGGAGCTGTGAACCATCTCCAGGACATGAGGTTTGCTGGGTGCTTCACCAGGGAAATATCAGTATCTGTCCTCTGCCAGGGAACAGCAGTCGCTGACACTGCTGCTGGCCACAATTTGTGCTGAGCTCTGGCAGACCTCAGGGTGACATGGAGTTTTACTACAAGGCATAAGGCACTGTGTAAAGCTTCCTTGCCCCTTGTGCTGTAAACCCAGGACCGACCTCAGCGGTGCCAGCGGCTCAGCACGGTGATGTCCCTCTGCCTTGGCTCTCAGAATGACAAAAAGACAAGAGTAATATTTATTTTCCCCCCTTTTCTCCCAGCCCACCTCAGGTGTATCTCACCATTACCCTCCTGGTCCTCAGGCTCTGCTGCTCATGGGGCTCTGCTGCTGCTGCCACTTGTGATTGTACCTGAAACCACAAAGGGAAATTGACAGACAGCAAGCAAACCAATGGCTTCTGAACCCAGCTCCAGAGCCCCACCTGAAGGTCACCCACACCTCTGTGTGGGAGCTACTAGTGTTCATATTTGTATAGTTTTTTGTGAGCATTATAACGATGAACGGTGACAGCTCATGTCCATGTGCCTGTGTACACACACACGCAGACCCCCTGACGTTGGAACTCTATGCCAAAGAAATTATATTTCACATCATTTCTAGTGTCATCTTTGATTAATTTGCGTTTCTTTTCTCATTATGGCTCATGCCTCATTTCAAAGGTGTCCTTCAAACCAGAACAGGGGAAGAGGACCAAGAAGTGACAGACAGCAAGGAATAATCTTAAGGCAAAGCCCAGGAAAGCCATTCCCACTGCCACATCTCTGCTTTAGCACTCCCATTCCACATCCTGCATCCCATATCCCACATCCCACATCGCCCCTTCCCAGAGACAGTTTCCTCTTTGGAGAATTTCTTTTCCCAGAACTGATTCATTGTGTCCCAATGGCCACAGATTCCCCTACTACCCTTCTCAGCCAAGGAACAAAGAAATGCCTAAATCTGTGAGATTAACTGTGGGTCATCTGACAGCTACACAGAGCCACAATATGCAGAAATACAAACACCCAAGTGCCACCTTCCCAGCACCCCCCTGCCCCAATGTGATGTGTCTGGGCCGCTCTGTGTTGAAGGTGAAGTGAGTCCCTTACTGCCCACAGCTCAGGCATCAGAACCAAAGTGGTCATAAACTGGCCACAGGACATGTCCCCAGTGCTGTGACCCCTTGCTCTCTCCCTGCAGAGGGTGACCACTCTGCAGGGGCACCGAGGACACCTCTGCTATTGTGGAGTAAATCACAGCTCCACTGGCTACAGCGTCGTTGTTAAAACAGCCTGAGAACATCATAAACAGAACACGTCTGGGGAGGTATTTCATCTCAGGCTTTGATGACGAGGTCAGCACTGCTCAAACGCATCCTTCAGCTACAGGTCAGCCCTTTCTGCACATCTATTTTGAGATCTCCATACCCCATCTGCTCATCCCTGAAACACTGTCACAAGACCCTCTGGACTCTTGTCTCCCCCTAAAGTCCTCCCCAAAACTGTTGTCTCTGGTGGCATAGGTGAAACGCAGAAAATGTGTGCTCACCTTTCCACTCACGTGTGAATTGTACAACACAGACACAGTTTGTTCTTTGCCTAATACAGAATTAAACATTATGCAACTCACTGAGTGATATGTTTTGTCCCATGAGAGATTTGCTTCAGAAATACAAAGACAGAAAAATACTCATCTTTCATTATCATACCAGGTTTTAACCAACTGGGAAATGCTGCTTCTTCCCCCAAGTGAGCAGGCTGGATGGAAACAATGTTCTACCTCTGCCTCCCCCACCACCTCTTCCTTTTCCCATGGAAATTTTCCATTTTAATTAGATTCCTTTATTACCGCCCTCTTTTCTAGCATATCTTTTCTTGCTATTAAACTTTTTTCCCTCTACACACCTGTTTTTAATTTTCTTCAATTGCCAAGAGCCACAGCATGTGTCTGTGTGCATGTGCTGGGGGAAGGAGAAGAAAAGAGATAAGAAAAGGAAAAAAAGCGAGAAAAGATGGGGAAAAATAGTCTGGTAATTGTTGGAAAGATCAGCAAAAGTGCTGACAAGGCACATTCATGAAACCAGAAAGTTTTCCTATTTTGCCAGGATGGAGGTCACACCCACAGTCCCTTCTCTGGTAACAGGGAGTCAAGCCCTCGCTGCCTGTTACAGCCACTGCTCTGCCTTAAGGACTTTATACAAATAGACCAAGAAGAAACAAGTAATTCCTGGTTTCTAAGCCACTCTCAGCTCACTGACAGCTCCGGCCCATGATGCTGAGGAGGGGGATGCCCATGAGCAGTGTGGGGCTGCCGGCCCCGGATGCTGTGATGTGCTGTGGGAAAAGCTGATTTGTGTCTTTCCTTGATGCATGTTAATGCTTACATTTGCATTCCAACTCCAATGAAAAATTTATGACTGTTAAACTTCTGTATGTCATAATTAAACACAAACAATAATTTTCAAATAACTGTTTACCATGCTGCATATTCAATTGTGCAATCAATCTCAGTGACTCTTTTTCCTTGCAAATGAAGGGAGGCAGGCCTGTACCCGCCACGATGCGCTCACACCGCAGCCCGTGGAAGATGAAGAGTCAATCTGATGTGTCAGGGAGAGCGGTTACCTGTGGAATAAATAGAATGGAGCCCTGTCATTCTCAAATAGATGCCACCTCCTCCTGCTATTTGTTTGGAGGAAGCCTCCCAGAGAGATGGATGGGACAAGTGCTGTTCAAACATTAATCTAAATGCAGAGAGAGAGGGAAGCAGCTGCTTGCAGAGCTCTGCCAAGAGACCTAAGACCTGCAAGGAATGCGTGTGAGCTGGTCCCAACCCTGCCACCAGCAGCGGTCCCACGACCAGGACCTGCTCTGGGAGGAGACAGGGACCAAGTGACCTACAGAGACCCCCGTGCTTGTGACAAGCTCTAGCAACAAGCAGGCAAGGGATGTGCAGGGAAAGCTCCACTGAGAACTGGCAGAGGAAAAATAGCTTGGCATAAGGATAAAGTCCTGCCGATGGCCCCATCCCGCGGCATTCCTGTCCTCACCTGCTCAGGTGGCTTTGCTGGCAATGCCCAGGGTGGCCAGCCAGGAACCAGGGGTGCTGTGGGAGCTGAGAAGTTGGTTCATGCTGAGTCAGTGGCTCTGTAAGCCATGTATTGTCGAGATTCAGCAGCAGCCCGTTTCCTTTGTGCCATAAAACCTGAAGTGGTGACCTGCCAATAGGTGCCGATGGGTGATGGCTTCACAGCGAACTACATTTGTCCTGGAAACAAGGTGGATAGAAGACATAATGGAGTTCAGTGATGCAATACAAATAACAGTGTCCTTTTACATTACTAACAACACACACTACGCTGCCTGGATCCCTGTTCTGAGGACACCACTAGGAAGCTCTTTGTAAATAGGATGTCTCAGTTAATGTCCTCTCCCCAAACAGCACATTCATCACCCTTTGTGAGTGCGCAGTCTCGGGGAGTGAGGACTGCACCGGGTGTGAGGAAGACGTCGCTCTCAATCCGAGCTGCGTGGGGACTGTCCACAAGCCCACACCCTTCTCCGTGGCTGAAGCCGAGACCGCAGCAGCCTCCGCTGCCACGTCCGTGGAGATGCCGCCTGTGCCAGGCACCACACGTGCAGGAGAGCCGGTGTCTCGGCAGCACGGGGGCTGCAGACAAGGGCCACGAGCCCCCTGGGGGGCTCACAGAGGGGCTGTGAAGAGCAGGAGGGGATGGAGAAGACCTCTTTGTGCAGCCCCTGAGCTCTGCTGCCTCTGTGAGCAGGTGTCAAGGAGTCTGAAGTGTACTTGTTAGCTCAAGAGGCCTCTAATTGGCCGTGAAGGACTTCTTCTCTCAGTTGTGGATTTATATTGTCCCCAGGTCGGTTCTAATGACTGGAAGCTATTTCCACCCAGAGGCTTTGTGAAGTGAAGTTGAATATTGTCCCAGACTGGGTCCCTAAAGATGGTTCCTGTAACTCTGGTCTCTGCTCATGCAGAGAAGGACACGGCTGGCAGCACAGGAACCCTGCTCTGTCCTGCTGCCAGTAGGGCCAGGTGTGCCCCGTGCAGCAGCCAACAGGGATGCTCCCAGCGAGATCGTGTGTGCTCAGCTCTTGCCACAGCCAGAAGATTTCAGCTCTCTGGGCTGCCAGCTTGCTGGCTTTCCTAAGGACTGATTCCCTAATTAAATTAAATTCTTTAGCAGTATTTAATGTTGCATATGCAACATAAATTTTTGTGCTAACATGATCAGTGCCATATTCACACTTGTTTATTTTCAGGGTGTTAACACAAACTCTGTTGTAAACACATTTTCACAGGCCAAAAGCAAAGCATAAAAATCATCAAAAATATTTGTATCATGAAGATTTCCAGCTCTACAGTAAATGTGATGAAAGAATGTCTTGAGAGCAGAAGAGGCTGTTGGAGGGCCCTACTGCTCCGAGACTCTTGTCATCCCACAGAGGAGCTGCTCTCACAGCCACATCCAGCAGCAAACCACACCTGAGAGTTTAACTAACCCCAGAACATTTTGTCCTCCCTTCTGGCTGAGCCCCATGTCCTGCCTGGGCAGGAGGTTATACATAGGTTTAAGGGGGAAAAAAAGGCTCTGAAAGGCACAGGAACCCTCGCTTTGGACTGCATAGATTCAAAGTGCTCCCACTGGGACCTCAAAACTGTGTCAAACAAATGCAACTTATTGTCTCTTTCCCTGTCCTCAGTCCCTAACAAAGTTGTTTTCATTATTGGGGAAACCCCTGGAGAAGTGTTAGCATTGTAAGCAGCCCTTGTAAGTGGAACCAAATTAGGGCAGCGAGCAGACAACAGAGCAGAGAAAACAGATTTCATTTTCTATCTATCAGGTTCCATTAGTTTCACAGACAGGTCTCTATCACAGCCATGGCCTGTCTGTGGTCAGAGAGCACCCAGCAGATTGAAATGGAAACACGTCTGCTGATGAGCCTGACACTGCTACTGGATTTAACTCTCAATCACCAGCTGAGCAAGGGACAGTGCAATTCATTGGGCACCAGTCAGAGACATTCCTACTAAACCCTGTAAGCAGAGCTCTCTGCAGTGGTCACCTGGTTTACAAATAGCTCAAAGCACATACCTCTGATGTGCATCCCGGAGAGATCAAACTGCTGCTGAAAAGGTTCTTTGTGCCCTGCCCCTCCACACACTGCTGCAAACCCCTTTTACCCACCAGACCCTTTCCAGCATCTGCAACACATCATGGGCAAGCTCCTTAAACACCACAGCAGGGACTCACCCAGCCCTGGCAGTGGTGGGACACAGACTCCAGTCACCCTGAACAGCCCTCACAGCTACAGGGGAAGCACCATCAGGAAGTGAGGGGAAGAAAATTTACCTTGTAATTGCTAACGAGCCCCATCTTTCCTTGCTAGCACATAAACAAGGGAATTTGCCTCTCTTGCTGCATTAATGCCACTTGTGAAAATTAACTTGGGAGGCTGGATGTTTTTTCCAGGGTAAGGAGATGTTCCAATTACCAGTAAATTGCCAGCACTTGGAACAACGCTGCATATTAATTCAAAGCAAGTGAATGTTCATTGAATTACCCAGAAGAGTAAACAGCTTTTTGCGGGGTGTGTAAATAATCCCAGGGTAGCAAAGAAATTGGGAAAAGAGATTTTAAAAACTAATTTGCCTGGGCAGAAAAAAAAACTCAAAGGAAGTGAGTAAAAGAAAGGGTTATCAGTGAAATGGTTATTTTGGCTGTTTACGAGCTGGGTCATGTATTTGTGATTGGAAGGAGCAGTCCCAGGCTGCCACCAGCACTGCAGAGAGACTTTCCTGGGACAGGAGAACATGAACAGCCCCATCCCTGCCTCACGGCCCCTGTGGCTGTCCCAGGCTCCCCATGGCAGGAGGAACACGGACCAAATGCTGTGGGGAGGAAGAAGGGGATTCAGGAGTTGCTGTACTTTCCACCTGAACCAAACCCCGACGTCTCTCCAGCTCAGTGTCCATTACAGCCACTAACGAACAAAGGTTTAATAAATGCACGTGGCTTCAGGGGGTTTTCCACCGTTTTCTTTTTTTTCCACCTCAGCTCCCACATCACTGAGCTAATGCACTAATGGACACTTACCATTACCTAACTTCCGACCTAATGGGCACAGCAAATAAGTGAAAGGCTCATAAAATCAAATTTACTGAGCATCATTCCTTTTGCTGTCCATTAACTGAAACTATTTATCAGGTTAAACAGACCCGGGATATGGAGCTATATTCATCTTATATTAATGCTGTTACATGGACATTTCAGGATCCTAGGCTCTCCAGCAATTGCAGGGAAGTGGTGTGAGGCCAAGCTCTCACTCCTGGCAGCAGTTTCAGAAGCATGAGGAGTGCACCAGCCCTGGGAAATGGGTGGGTTTCTCTTCCTTAAGGCATGAAGGAGCTGCAGTCAACTGTTGCAACATTCCCGGGAAGAGGAAAGTGCTGTTAACCTGAATGACAGTGTCTGGTTTATAAACAGCCAAACTAGAGACAGATTAGATGAACTTTAAAAACTTTCATGTACATACATTTTAAAGGGTTTTCACTTGCTAAGTTACTTTTTTCCTTTCTAAACTCCCAAGGTCCCAGTAAAGCCAGTCAATACACCATTTACAACCATTTGGGGACCAGTAAAGCTTTGAAAAATAGCAACTGTGCTGTGGATTGAAAGAAACCATTTGAACTACAGTAAGCCTTGAAGATAACTTTGAAATGTATTTTGATTTCTCAATAATTTCTTGAGAACCATTAAAAGAAATGAAAACTCTGCACCCTGGACAGACACAGGCTAGGAAAGCACTGTGAGGGGGAAAAAAATATCGTCAGTACTTAGGAAAGGATCTAAGGAGTGTCCCCAAAGCACTGTCTTGCTAGCACAGGAGGCAGCTGGAGCTCTCCTGCTCCCATCCATAACTCCACCGCCACCCCCGAGCCTCGCCCTGCGCCCCTCGGGTGCTGCCGGTCCCCGCTGCCGGAGCCTCGGTGCTGCTGCGGCCACAGGTGGGGCTGCTGCCACCTCAAAGCACAAGGAGCTGCTTGTGGGGGTGGTTTCCTGCTTGAAATGGTGTTTGGTCCCCAGAAACCCAGCCCTTCCTCTCTCCTTTCTCCTACTAACCGTCCATTTGACTGTTTTCTAAACCAAAACAGCAGCTTCAACGCATCCAACTAAGGGCATTTCAGGCTGAAAAGCCGTGCTGCGCACACGGTTCACCATGAATCAAACAGCCCCTAATGTCTCCTGACCTACTTCTCAGATCCTTCCTCGTATCTGCTTAAGATAAAACCCTTGCTGGGATTAAAGCATTCATGGCATATGTCCAAAGGTTGGGAAAGGCCATGCTGGAACCACAAACCAAGAAAGCTGCTCCTGGCAGTTTCAGTGTTGTATTTTACCTTCAGGACAGGAAAAAGCTTATTAAAACTGTGAATTATCACACCCATGGGAAGAGCTGGAGCCTCTCACTGCACAGTTCTGCCTCCCGAGCCAAAACCAGCCTCTGAATGTATCTTTCTTCCTGTAAGGTGAGAACAAGGTATCAACAGAAATTAGGATCTGTTTTTGCTTTTAAATCACTTGATTTCCTTCAGTATTTATGCTATAAATGGGAATTAAGTAGTAAAGGATTTGAAGCCATTCAACAATTAAATGCCTGGTTTTTCATTTTGTCAGCTGTGGGTTAATTTGGTCTCCAGCACAGGTGGCACTTTGCAGTCGAGCACCAAATGCATTTGGAACATTTCTCAAGCACTCCAGTTGGCAGCAGAGCGAGCTTGGTTGTGAAGGCCACAGTGGTACGAGCTCTGAACAGGAACCAGACCCTGGAGAAGCGACAGGGATGCACAGTGTCACCCTGAGACATTCTGTGCAACACATGGGAATTAATTCTGAGTGGAAATTTCCCCTTTTTTGCAAGTCCCTCTCTGTGCCCTTTGGCTGGGGGCAAACTGAAGCCAAGCCCGGTGTCCCACTGAAATGAGGGTGGGGTGACCCTGTCATCAAGTGCCATGGCAGTGCTCAGGGCGATGTCCCAGCCCCAGCAGAGCCTGGCCATGCCAGCCCAGCGCATCGGCCCCCAACAGCTGCCCAAGGCTCCATGTGGATTCCGGGCACTGCCGAGCTGCAGCTGTTACTGGGGTTAATGACAGCCAAGTGAGGAGCAGGAGCACAGTGCGAGATGGTTTTCAGCTAATTTAGCAGATGAAGTCAGCTGTCCAGGCTCAGGCTATTTCCATTCCCCCCATTAACCCCAGCTCTGACAGATTGTACCGCCGCACTTTGGGGCCGTTCATCAATCCCCCTGACGCCAGTGACACTGCTTCCTTTGCATTCATGGTCACTGAAGAAAAATTCCATCGTTTCTGCATCTTCCCAGTCATTCCTGAGGCAGGATCAGGCCTCCAGGAATCCACGGTGCTGCTGTAAAGGGGGATTCAGACATTGGTGCTTGGCCCTTTCAGCTGGGTCAATGCCTGAACCAACGCCTGCTGCAAGTGGACACCAGGCACTTGGGAAGGCCTCTTGAAGATGAGCTGAAAAACTGCTGTCTCAAGTCCTCAGGGTCTGTGAGAGTTTGACCATTTGTGTTTAATTATTTTTGTCAGAGACGGGCAACTCTAAGTCTTAGAGTTCTGCTTAAAATCTTGCCACCTTCCTGCATACTGAATTTCTGTCCTAGCAGGAACAGGACTTTCAGTCTGAACCCCCTGTACTGTCAGTGAAAGATGACGTGAGATGTGTGATGTGGGACAAATCTACCTGATTTTTCAGAGGAAGTTTCATTATTTCAATTTTCTCATGTTCTGGAGATGAAAAAGAATTCCTATACAAGGAGTCCTCTGGAAGAGGGAAAATTTCAGTTATTTCAAAGGCTCTGTTTGAACAAAATATAATTTCACTTGAACCTGACTTGTGGAAAGTGTCAGAAAACTGAAACATTCAATTCTGAAAACACAAAGAGGCACTCCTCCTTGAGCACCCCGGAATGAGGCTGGAACGCTGCCCGCTTCCCAGAGTGGTTCTTTCCTTCCAAGTCCTCCCTGGAATACACACTTTGTTGGAACTCTGCGGCCTCAAACACCTGCAGTTACAATGATGCTACGGTTAAGGGCTGTGTTCCACAGGAAGTCGGCCCATCCAGATCTGGGCAAATCAGCCCTTATTACTTATTTATGAGAGTTAATTTCATGTGCTGGCGTTTCACACACCATATGGAGGAGCGGCTGCCTGAGCCAAGCTGCAGGCAGCTCTCAGCTGCCTTTTTTTTTGTTATTTTAAATACTGCTGCTCGTGACTGAAGCAAGGTTAATCACTGCTTTTACTAAGAAAAATTACTTCTTGAGAAACCCCAAATCCTCACCTCCCAGGCAGGATTATGCCACAGAGCACTGGTGTGCCCCATCCAGGGCACCAGCTGCCTGGTGCCCCAGGATTCGCAAACAGATTGGCATGGTAGGTACAGTTACAGATAATCAGAGGTTGGGTATGTGAAGCCACATCTGTTAATTTTCACAAGCACCAGTTCCTCCTGGTATTTGCTCACCTGATGGTGACTGACAGGGGAACAGTCTGGAGTGATTTGCCATCAAAGTCCGTGTGCTGCAGCTCAGTCCGTGCTGCTGTGTTCTGTGCCACCACTGTCGCTGAGAAACCTTTCCTCACCAGTATTTTCTGTTAAATTTGGAGTCTTTGTCACTTTGGGGAAGCTTTTTGTAAGGGTATCAAGGCCCAGGTTTGACCAGAAACTCTTATTGTGTAAACAAAACCAGAACTGTGCAGACTGGGGATTTGCATTGCTTCAGCTGCCCGATAAGCTGATCCCTGACATCCATCCAGACAAAAATATACACCCAAAAATATACAGCTATTTTCAGCATTGCTTCTTTTCAGATGAGGTATGTCTCCAAAGATAGCACTGAGATAGATTCACAGGAAGGTTGTGGCACTTCTGGTATTTGCTGTATGAGAATGACATTTGTGATAAGAAAAATGGAAGACATGTAGAGCAGTAAAGATGGCAATAACGCTTCACTGGGGACAAAGAAATTATATAAGGTAATGAAAGCCGAAATGGTGGGATGGCAGGAGGGGGACCATGGCAGCTGGGAAGCAGAGGAGCAGCAGTGCTGAGGTGGGCTCGGGGAGCAGCTTTTGTCTGGGATGGAAAGAGCAAGAGAACACCCCTGGCTGTCTGGCACTGGGAGGGACCTGAAGCAGTCCCGAGTGAGTCTCCAGGGTCTGAGCACATGGGTACAATAATCACAGCTGCCTGGTTCTGCATCCTTCCTCTTCACAGCACCATTCCCTCTCATTTTCCCCACATCTTTTTAAAATCTCTTTTCTCCTGGAGATTTCCATGGCTAGTGGATCCTACACAAACCTGTTTGTTTCCTTCATTTATGAGGCATCTTTGATCTATCTGTGAAGTGCTACAAACACTGTAATATAAAACTGTTCTCATTACAGTCTGAAATTAAAATTTAGTAGAAGATGCACAAAGCAGAATAAACTTTCAATTAAAATCTAAACACTGTACTGAGAAAGAAAACTGGAGGGAGCTCCTAGGCTTCTCTGCATTAAAAATGCCTGAGATTTAATTTCACTGTGACATCTCCTTGGAATTACACTGCTAATTGATCAAATTTTGTCTGTCTGTTATTTAAACTTTCAATAAAACTTAGATTAATGGAAGGTGTAATCCTCCCGGGCAGAACAAATATTCCCATTGTTCATGTCAGGTACGGAATAGCAATGCCCCTACTAACAGCTTCTGCATTCAACCTGGGAACAAGAAGTTAATCATAAAAGTGTGGTGATTCCTTAATTGCTTGAATGAAATTTTCTCTGTGTGCCATTCTCCTCTCCCGTGCTCCCCCACCCCCGGTCTCCACAACTGCTGCTACAGATCTTTAAAACCACACAGGCAGCATTTCCAGGAATGATTTGCTTTGTTCCTGATGCAAATTAAACCCCAACTTGCTCTACCGGTGGTCTCCCGGAAGGATAAAAGCACCTTCAAAGAAAAAAAACAAGCAACAGCTTTATGGAATCACAGAATCAATGAGGTTGGAAAGACACTTAAGACCCCTGAATCCAACTGTTCCCCCAGTACTGCCAAGGCCACCACTGAACCCTGTCCCTAAGTACCACACCTGCACGTCTTTTAAATTCATCCAGGAATGGGGACTCCACCACTGCCCTGGGCAACCTGTTCCAGGACTGGACACCCTTCCCATGGAGAAATTTTCCCCAGGATTCAATCTAAACCTCCTCTGACACAGCCTGGGGCTATTTCCTCTCGTCCCTTGTGACCTTCTAGAGAGGATGCCCACTGCAGTAAAAATCAGCTCCCATCTCTGGCACCACAGAGAAAGGAGCCTGAGACAGGAGGCAGGAGCATCCCACTCTCCTGGAATGCCCAAGGAACCTCTGTGCATCCCTGCAGCTTCTGGACTGGCTGAGGGGGACCCCAAGATTCATATCTGGCTGTGTGGATGTTACTCTTGAAGAGTCTTTTGGTCACACGCCAGCTGGACCCCAACACTTGCCGAGCATCTGACTGCCACAGGAGCTGCAGCTGTGAAGGAGCCCTTTGTTAGCACAGGGGACCTCGACCCCCGGCTTTTGAAGATTTGGTGATTTTCCTACACAATGCACATGCAGACACAATGCATTTTTGGATGCTTCTGCAGGTAAAACCATTTCTCTATTTCAAGCTGAGTTTGAATAAATTATAGAAAGCCTCTCCAAGATGCAGAATGCTTTCCAAATTGCTTATTTTAGTTTTCCATCTCATTGAGGACTAAAATCTCTTGCATTTTTAGAGAAAGTGATCGACAGTCAAAGTGCCACCTGTGGGTTGAAGTGGTGCTTGCTCCAGAAAACTGAGATCAGTCTTGGACGAAGGACGTGCTACACAGACACGACAACACACTGTTCACAGATACTAATATTAACATACTACAAAGAATTAGAGCCCATTTTTTACCATTCTTTTCCTCCGTGAGAACAATGTATCTGTGCCAAACTGTTAATATCCACAAGAGGAGGAAATCATGCAGTATTTTTTCCCGATTTCTGCTTTTCCAGCAAATTTGCTCTCTGCTAGACTAAGACCTTTTGTACTACATCTAATAATAGTCAAAGAGGGGCTCTAACAAGACAGATGAAGAATTCAGGAAGCAACACCTAGTTTGTATTCCTGCAGTGGTCCTGTTTGTTTTGAAGTGCTAAATTAACTCCCATTATTTCATTGTGAAAACAAGCTGTAGAGAATAACAAGGAACTTACAGTTTCTTCTGAACTAATGCTGCATGGTAGTATTTTATTTTAAGAATAATTAATGATAACTCAGTGGTGGAAAAACCAGTATTTTGATGCCTCTGAAGCACGTCAGTGGTAGATGGCTACAGTTGTACCTGCTGGGAGTCCTGCTTAAAATATAGTCAAATATTTTCATAGCTGTGATTCATCTTTTCATCCTCCCAGGCCTGTGCTATATTTATTACACATACACTTCAGGAGGAGAAGAAGGGAAAATCTGGTGTACTTGAAATAGGAATAAAAGGGTCAATTTCAGGCACTCTGCTCACACCAAGCCAGGTGTCACTGGGACATTACTGTGGATAAGAACTAGCAGGAGGGGTGCTGATCCACAGGTCAGTTTGTAGGTCCTCAGACATCCCTCTGACCTGACAAAGGTGGCAGCCCTCAGAGCCTGAGACCTCGATGCCTGGCCGGGGCTGCAGCTGTGCTCCCTGCAGAGGTTTGGTGTCGCTCAGCTGAAATATGGCACTGTCTTCTCTGCCGGGCTGAGACAGGGCCTGTGGTGGGGGCCTGGCAGGAATCTGCATAAATGATTGATACAGGTGAGCAGCACACACCATCCTCATTAAAGTATCAGTGGGGCTGGAGATGAAAAAGATTCATGTCTGCTGCAGGAGGCTTTCGGGGATCAATATGTTCCAACATATGCTTTAATACTTCCTCAGTTCTCACACGTGTCTCATGGGATTCCTTTATTTATCTTTTTTTCCCAGGGTTATGAAGCCAACTGTTTGATGTGCTCTGAGGCAGAGACCTGCTTACCATAATAAATCTCTTTCCTAGAAGGTGAAAAGCGTGAAGCTGTGTTTCTTACCCAAACAGAGCATGATCAGATTACACTGCGCACAGAGCCTCGGCTGCTCCCACTGTGTGTTGCTGGAGTGCTCAGCACACCTTCAGGGAGATTTTTGTTCCAGAAAGGGGCTAAGCACAACTTTTTCTTGTCGGTGCTTCTGGAACATTTTCTCCTCCCTTTATCTCTCCTTTTCCCAGAGGATACTGTGCTTTGATGTCTCTATAATACAGATCATACTGACACGGAGGTGAGTGCAGACCCAACTGGAAGTGGGAACAGCTGTCCTCTGCAGCACCAGAGGAGGAGGGAGAGCAGCCCATGGAATGGGATTTGATAGGAAAGAGAGGGAAAAGGGCATGAGACTGTGTTGAAGCACGTGGGAGATGCAGAACAGCCCTAGTGGTGCTGGCCTAGGAGCACAAACCAGTTCACAGCTGCTCTGTAACTTGGCTTCTGAGGCTCATGCGCTTGGTAACTAACCCAGCTCCTCATCAAACTAATTAATTGAGAGAGCCCCAGGGGCCACTTGAAGCCAGTTCATGGCAGGATGCTGTGAACAGCCCCCCTTGCTCACTGCAGAACACAGGACTGGATTCTCACAAACCCAGTTCAGCTGTGAGCTGGTGGGCGCGCTCGGAGCTGCGCCAGGAGTGGGGTGGCTGTGACTCCCTGGCCCCTTGTGGGGCTGTGATACTCCTGGCCTCCCCAGACCTGCCCAGAGGCACAGTGGCCACTGATCCAGCCCAGGGTCACCAAGGATGCACAAATCCTCTATCCGAGGTCACCTTGTCCTTCTCTTTCGTTCCAGGGAGATGCGATTGGCTGTTTCTGCAGTAAATGGGGTGATGAACAAACCATGTGTGACACCTCCCACGTTTCACCGTGCTGCAGTTCACTGTGGAGTCCATCACTGCTGGGCGGGAAGGAAAGACAGGACGTTTTCACACCCTGCTCTCATTAGCTGTGTGTGCGTGTGTTGCTCTTTTCTCCAGCACTTCTTCCCCCTCTCACAGCAAAACCATAGGAAGGAAAGGAGCACTGCTAGATTCAAACCTGAGATGAAAGGCCATTATACAAGAAATCATTGTATTCCAAAAATCATCTCCCAAGGGCTAAATAATAGGATAGAAACAATGCATGAAATCCAAAACCAACACAAGAAAGGAAGTCTTTGCAATTGCAGTGCCCTACCCAAGAGAGCCCAGACTATCCCAGTATTGCACTGGAAATGCTATTTATTTGTATTCGCACCACCATATAACAGGCCTGTCATTTTCTAAGTGTATAATGTATGGTAAATACAGGCCTCTGACAGCACAGAAAGGTACAAAAGCCAAAGGGCAGGAGGAAGCATATGCTACTCTGATCCCACTTCACATGCCAGGAGGAGGGATTTGGAAGAACCTTTGCTGTTCTCGCTACAGCACATCCCTGCACTGACACCCATGATACCTATGCTTGGACACCCTGCTGTTGTGGGGAGGACTTGAATTTGCATCTCCCAGCTATCCTACACAGAGTGCAGAATTATCATTTGTAACCTAAAATTCCCACTGAAATCTTCCCTGGATAATCATTTCCGTGCCCTCTGCCCCCCTGCCCTCGCTGAAGTCAGCGCTTTCATCGAGCCCCGGAGCAGGTCACACCTCCCTGCTGAATGAGTGAATATGTCTGGGAAGCACAGTGAGCTGGTGTGAGTCAAACAGGGAGCTTCGGACGCTCAGCTGCTGGGCTGACGGGTTTGATTTCACTCTACAGCAGAAAGTGCTTGTGAGAACAAAAACATCCAGCAGGTGCTGAAACCTTATTCCTGAAGTGTGAGATTGGGAGCTCAATACACTGACAGGCTGCAAGGCCAGCTTGGCCAGGCGCGCCCCAGGCACGGTTCCTGCCCACCAGCTGAGGAGGATGTGCAGCTCCCCAGTCTAACCCTGGCCACAAGAGCACTAACAAGTCATCACCAATTCATCATTTTCATCCTGAACAAGGGGACTGTCCCGGACTTTGCCTTTCTCTCATTTGGACAGCAAGTGATAACTGAATCTGACATGATGACACAATTTCGCAGCTCATGGGCCCTGGGAACAGGGATTTCTTTTTGGCCATCCTGCCTGAGAGACCATTTGAAAATAATTAAAAGGTGGAACCTTTTATGTGGTTTATGATGCTTTGATCAAGGTTTTTAATTAACCTATCTTGCTTTCAGCTACTGCAAGTTCATTTCACCGTCATTGACAATATCATACTGGGATTGATTATAATGCAGTGGAGACCATGAGCCACATGGCTGCAGGCCCTGGCTGTGGAGCTCCCTTAACCCCTTGGCCACCAGTGCCTCCTGACAAGGTCCTTAAGGGGACGTGGGACTGCTCTGGGCGTGATGAGGTGGCTGGGCGCAGGTGGCAGCAGCAGGCAGAGCACGCTGTGCCAGATCCCGGCCAGGCCCGGCCGGAGAGCCGGGCAGTGCATCCATCACCACTCCTGCCAGTGCCAAGGCCAGGCCATTCATCAACCAGTCAATCGGGAAGCAGCAGCGGGGGCACGGTCAGGACACGTCTCAGTGCTGCTGCCATTGGCAAGGGAAGTGTCAGGCTGAAATTAGTCAACCCAATCCCTACAGTCAGAGACACACGGGTCCTTCGGAAGGGTAATTTGCTCCATCAATCTGTGTGGAGACATTGAACCACTCGCACGATGCTAAGTCAGTGGGGAGGGAGGTATAAATGTCACCTGACATTAATGCTGCTGCCTCTGCACTGCGAGGGAAGCTGCTCTGAATCAGCTCAGGGCAGACGTGCAGTGGCAGGGTGTTGGGGAAGATGGAAGACAACCACAAGTTATGATGGTCCTGCCGAGAGAGGCCTGTCAAAAGGACCAGAGCAGGGAAGGAATTAAAGCTCTCCTGTCTTCCAGAGTGCTGCTTCCTCTACCAAAGCTGCCATCAAATGAACTTCTGTTCAAACTGCTAAACGTGGGGGTATTTCCACTGACCTCCCCACACTGAGCTCTGCACTCTCTGGACTCTCTGTATCGGATCAAGGAGGACCAGGATGCCCCAAGACCAGGAGCTGTGGCTGACTCATGACTGATCTCCCCCGCAAAAAACTGCCTTATCTGACTACTTGGTACTGACTGGTCGAAGCAGCAGCACCATGTCTCCTGGTGCTTCCACTCGAGGTCGCAATATGAACTTGATATTGAACAAGAGCCTAAAACAATTTTTGGCAAGTGAAGAGACTTACGGTGTGCTGTGCCAGCAGCTTTCCAAGAGGCATTGGAATAGGCTGTGCTAATAAACCCTGTGGAGAGCCATCGCATGGGGGAAATGCTGAATCATTGCAGCTTCCTCTGAACAGCCACTGAGGCTGGATAAATCCATTCTCAGCAACTTCTTAAAGCTGTGTTTCTTAGAAAAGTGTTTTTAAACAAAATTGAAATTTCTATTCCATACCATTAGCTTAAGGAAAGGCTAATTAAACCCGAGCTCCTGGAATAGAAAGATTTTCTGAGTCCGTTTCCAAAACTGTCACAAAAATTTGCATTTTAATGATGCTGTTGTTTCCTTAAAAAAAAAAATCTACACCCCAGTTCCACTGCCTTGAGACATTCCCACAGACAAGTGGCTTCATCTGCTTTTTTCTTCCCCTAGTTGGATTTGCCAGAAAAATCCCAGAAGGGACTGGGACTCCTGCCCTACTGCATTTTCATAAAACCTGAGCCACATCTTAGTAATAGCAATTCTAGAGAAAGTAAAGCACTGGTGATGGGAAAGCACCTCGACTCTTTATTGAGGAAGGGAAAAAAGAGAAAAGCAAAAGATCCAGGGAAAGAAAAAATTGTTTATAGCACGAACTTTCCTTAAAGACTTGAATACCTGTGGAAAATGTGAGAATGAAATAAGAAAAAGATTTATTGAGTCTCAAAGCCTCCAGTTAAAATTAAATGTGGTGAGAAAAGTGGCTTTCCACTTTTAATTGTCTTTACCACAGTAACTGTGTGTCAGTCTCTTCTAAAAGCCTATTAATTCTGTAATTTAGTGCTAGCAAGAGCTGGGGACAGACAGAATCACCACTGCTCTTTTTTTCTTAATTCATTGACTAAATGTCATCAGGCATCAATACTAGGGGGAGTTTCTCCTTCAAGGCTTCACATACTAAAAATTAAAAACTTTTTATAGTTTACTGAATAAAAAAATGCTGGCACATCAGCTAACAGAAGGGGTGCTATGACATTGTATGTTGGTGTGTTAATTGTGGTTAAAAATAACCTGACAGGTCCAAAGAGCTGTCGAGTGAACAATTTTCCAAGCAGGAGGGGGAATTAGCTTGTTTAACTGCTGCAGCTAGATGCAATGTCTGTGTTTAGCCATAGTTTTAGAGTTTATTCTGAAACTAGCCAGAGCTGGTAATAGAGCTATTAAGGCAGAGACAGGCTGGTAGGTGGATTTCTTGACATTTGATGTTGTATAACAAGGTAACTGCCAAAAAAACCCCATTACCTCAGAGCCAGCAGCAAAACAATGTCCATATTTGAGTCTTTACAAATCAGTAGGAAAGATACTCAAAGAAGTAAGTAAATCAAAGCCACGTGTCCATGAGGAGCACAGGGATCTGCAGGAGGGCCCATTAGCTGGTCTGGGGCACCTCAGCCTGATTCACAACTAAACTTCCTTTTTTGTAACACAACTTTCAGTGTAATTGAAGTGGAATTTCCCACTCACCTGCAGTCCCATGGGCAGGTTGGTGCCTCCTCCCACTGAGCTCCTGATCCCGTGCTGCACCCGGGATGGTCCCTGTGCAGACCCTCAGCATGGAGAGGGGCATGGGATACAGGGCACCCCATTGCTGGGCACAGACACTGCTCCCACCACTGCACCGGTGCCACCAAGTGTCACTTTGTCCTCCAGTGCCAGGTAAGCAAGCAGAATGCCTTAGCCCATCTGGCAATTTATTCCCCACTGATTCTGCCAGAGGAGAAAAAAAAAAAAAAAGAAGCAAAAAGACCTTAGATTCAAGGTTTCAGAGCTCAGGACTGATTTTTGTGCATGTACTTTGTTCCTCACTTTAGAACCATCAGGTTTTCTTTCTCCTGGAGAACATAAACAACTGAATTTTAAACCAGACTCAGCAACTAACATGACATTGTAAAGGACACACCAGCACTTATCATCTCTCCAGATGAGTTGGTAAGTATTTATAGAAGCATTTTCTCCCTGGCACAGCTTTAACTAAGCAATGTATCTAATTTCCTCTGGAGAAATGTGTTGGAGAAATCAGTAAGATAAGTCTCATCATAAATAGTAATAAATAACTACTCTGGTGTAGTTGCTTATTTAGTGAAGTTATTTGAATATTAATGGTTTTACAGGTACACTCACAGGGTAAACATCCATGACAGTAATACCCCCAAAACTAAATCCAGGATTCCATGGTCTGAATTACAAGGCAGGATGTGGATGAGGTTACTGGAGACAACAATATATGGAATAGCCCAAACCTTCCCTTAAATACCAGAGACTTCATGGAGAGCTGCTCCTCGAGAGCACCGAAGCCCAGATCACTCAGAGCAAACAATCAACTCCCGTGGCCACAGCCAGGCTGAGGGGCAGGGGCATAGTGTCAGGCACGGTGGGGGACACAGCCAGGTCCTGCTGGGACCAGCCCAGGATGATCTGCTTGGCCGGAGCGTGGCTGCCCGGGAAGCAGCAGTGTCGGGCTCAGAGCACAGGAGCCGCAGGGCCATGACCCGACTGCAGCGACACCGGGACAGGAAGGACCAGCACCTGCGAGTGGTGGCCCTGGTGGAGCTTCCCAGTCTCCCTGGTGTCAGAGTCCCCATCCCTACAGTGAGATGGAGCTCCGTGGAATGCACCCTGTCCTCTGCACACAGCAGTGATGCCTTTGGTTGCTTTGATGTTAGCAGCAGGAGACATCACAGCAGTGCTGAGATGCTTATTATCCCCTTGGGTTCTTTTCTTTTATTCGTCATGGGTTTCAGCCTGTTGTATAATATACATTTTTCAAGTTAAGCATCAAAACAATGAATACAAATGAGCGAGGAAGTGTTCACTTGCTGAAGGAGGAGAATTACTAAGAGCAACACTGCGCAGTATTATAATGCATTTCCACTACTACACCATTTGTATTAATGTATTAGAGACATCTACAAAGACAAATTTCAGCTTAGTTCAAAGGGAAGAACACTCAAATGCCTGTAAAACACTGCAGGCTGCTCTCGGAGATGCTCTCCCTGGAACAACATTTGGATTTCAGATCTCTCCTGGCATCAAGGACAATATGCTCCCGCTCCGTCTTTCCAACCACACTGGCTTGTGACGGCACGTGGGTGCCCACAGGCCCTGAGGAGAGGGATGGCCACTGTCCCCAGACCAGGACAGTGCCTGGCCCTTCTACCCTCACTGACCAGGTGGAACTGATGGCATTGGCTTATCTGAGTGAAGACTTTTGCTGAATATAAAGAAGTATCAAAAGCCTCAGGAAGGTCTCCCTGGAACCTCCTCTCCCCTTCAGCATTTAGAGATTCTGAATTTCCCAGCGAGAATGGACAAATAGCCCCTCAGACCATGGGACACATGACTCTCCCCCATTCTACAGCCCTGCTGTGGCTCAGGAACAAATGCATCATTTTGGAAATGCCATTTCTCACCAGCACCAAGGAGCTTGCAGACAAAGAGCAGTAAACCTAGGCTGGGAACACAGAGGTCACTCAGTGCAATGATATCTCTGGGTGAGATGAATCACATGAGCCATTTTCAGGACATAAAGATTGTTTACAAATCCAGTCAATTTTTATTTAGTTTTGAATGAATTTGTGTACGTATTTTCTTTTGCCCTCTATAAGCACAATCATCCTTTCTGATCTCCTTCCATCTCTCCCTGGCATATGGTATTTTCATCCTGCTAACAGGATTACATTTACCCTGCCAGGCTATAGCAGGCACACAGTTTTGTTCAGACTTCCACTGCTTCTCTCACGAATGTGCTGCTATTAGCAAATGTCAGCCCTGGAGCAGGGAGGTCTGAGAGAAGGAAAGAATAAAACAAGAAAGGGGAGAAAAAAATGAAAGAAAAGGAAGAAAAGTGTTCATAGCAGCTGTTGGGAGCACAGAGTCGTCGGTGAGTTCCTGGGGCTGGAGTCTCTGGCAGCACTATGGTGTGAGGGGCAGAGCCCCGTGGCCACAGGGAGGGGGACCCTCTGTCACAGCCCCCTTCACATCCTGCTGTGCCCTCCGGGGGTGAGCTGGGGGTGAGCATCACCCACAGCAGCTCGGGAACAGCAGGGAGGGGACAGGGGGATCTAGAGGGCCGGTCGGTGCCGCACATCCTGACACGGTGCTAGCTGGGAGCAACCAACCAAATAAACTGTTTACTTTGCCTGACTCTCTCATGTTCATTAAAAAAGCAGAAAACCAGCTTTGTTATTCCTTAGGGTATCATCTCTATCAATGTTTGTGCCAGTTAAAAGGGACAGGACAAATGCAGCCAATCTACAGGTACATGCATCCGGGTTCTGCTTGCTGGGTGCCAGGTCCCCTCCTCAGCTGGTGCCATGTATTGCCACCTGGGGACGCATCTCGTTTACACGCCCATCCCTTCCCTGTACATCTTGCAAGAAGAATTAATTAGTTCAGATGATAAAGCACCGTGGGGAAGGAGAATCAAGGTTAATAACATATATTAATAAAATATCAGCAAGGAAAAATGACTAGCTGTGTCCCAGCTAAGCCATCTCCATGACCATAATCTGTCCCTGTCTTTGGAAGTGGTTATATCTCAATAGATCAGGAGGGAAAAATAATGGAGATGAAATAACACTGCAAGGTTTCAGCTCCACATGAATGCTCTGCTTGCTGCTCCACTGGCAACAACCTGGTGAGCAAAGGAGCAAACTGAGTGGCTGGCAGCACCCTGGGAGTTGTTCCCAAAATTTGCTCTGAGGGAGATTCCAGCCTGGCACGATATTGGGCACAAATGAGGGACAGGAACAGCCCCCTCCCTGCTGTTGTCAAGGTCCTGCCCCGGGCACAGTGATGCTCATACCAGCCTTCAGTTCCAGGTTTGGGTTTGCAGAGTGGGAAACATTGAGCTGCCAGAGAGCTGTGGTTGTCATGCTGCCTCAAAACATCACCCAAATTCTCCTTTCAGCTTGTTTAAATACATCACTTTATCATTCCCAGTAAGTTTCCCATTAAGTGTTCTCATCAGCAGAGAAGCCATGGAAGCACATCATTTATCTGAGGTTTCATCACCACCCCAGCTAATTACCTGTCCCCAAGCCATGAAGCAGCCAGAGAAGCAATACAGGCACCTTCTGTGACAGGCAGGTGGGAAAAAACATTTTATCTTCACTGCTGCCCCTCATCCTTGCCCGGGAGAGGAGCCAAAGGGCAGGAACACAACAACAACAGGAAATGCAAAGTCCATTGAGAGGTGTCTGCAAACTGCATTTTCCCATTAAATTGCATCATCAGAAGGGAAACTGAAATTCATATCACCAAAATAAGAGGAAAGCCTCAATCCAGAACTTACTTTCTAGAGCCAGACCCCAGACCCCAATCTTCAGCAGCTGGTAGGAGCAGGGTTTGGATGCATTGGCAGCCTAAGGGGATTGATTTGGACATTTTAGGAATGGCAGCTCCTCCCCAGTGCAAGCAAAGCAGGAACCTGCTCTGTTCTCTAGCTGCTATTGATTTATAACACTTCAGAAACCTCTCACCATATAGTCTTTTAATGCTGAGCTGTGAAATGAAAAGACATTTTCACACCATTAAAGGGAGGTTAATGTAAGATGAAAAAGAGAGTATTTGCATTTAATGAGTGAATTTGAAGAGCTCAGCTGGATTTCTTGCAGGCTGTCCCTGGAAAGCTGATCCCTGTATGAAGAAAAGTTTCTTCTTAAAAACAAGTGTTTCCTCCCCTCTCCAATCCCAAAGTGAAGGACACTTATTTAAGTATCATACTGAAATACCTATGGTCTGGTTTTGGAATAAGAAATAATGGCTCCAGAGAGTGGGAGGGTGGGAAAGCACAAGGAACCTGGCAGGGAGATGACACACACGTGGCTGCTCGTGAGGCTTGTGTTTCTTTTCACAGTTTTCCATTTTTTCCAATTCCGAGTGCTGCAGCATAGCACCAATACATTAACTCTACGCGTAGCTGAATAACCGTGAATTTTTACTTTCCCTCTGCCCTTCCATGGGAATGCTGCTGGAGCCAGCCCAGCTGGCTGCCTGGACCCTGCAGCCACAGGCCACCCCTCCAGGGAGCAAAGGAGGGTCCTGGAGCCTCTACCCCAGCCCTGGCAGCTGCACCATCACCTGACACACCCACTTCAGCCTTCAACCATCAACAGCTCCTGACTAGCACGCAACAGCTGGGAGTTAAGATTCCCACAGTGATCTATGCTCCCATTCGTATCTTTTGATATCTGGAAGTAGAGAATTTCAGCGAAAAAGGGCTTTCCACTAAGATGACCATAAATCTCAATGTGTTTACAACAGAAGACTGACCAGAAGAGTTTATTAAATCTCTAAGGGATTTGATGTATATCAAACTGTTACATAAAGTCAATACTTTGGAAAGAACTAGACAATAAATACCCTACAAGAGGCAATATTTCTATCACGGAGAAAGCAATCACATAAAGATTAGGAGACCAATTTCAATACTGAATGTCAGTCTGCTGTAAGAAGACATTTATTGTTTTTCTGAGTTATCACAGAAGAGCGACATAAGCCATAACAATATTCTGAGCCCAGCTAATCATGCTATCAAAGTCAGAAATACTCTTTCACCTTTTAAAAATCACTTTTCTACTTCGCAAATAAAAAGAACAATCTCTTGCAGGTGCAAGGGGAGGGAGGGAAGGAGATTTATCACGGTGGGTGGTGAAAAACCTGGAACCGCTGCCCCTAAGCTACAAACACATCTCGAGGTCCCTCTGTGGGTGCACAGGGCAGGCGCTGAAGGGGGCAGCCCACCCCAGGGACACTGGTTCTGCCCCAGGACAAAAGCATCACCTGGGACAAAGCTGTCCTGCCTTCCAACACTCTGGGGAGGATGTCAGACCAAGGACTAGGAGGTACTGGGATGCCATGGGAACATGGGTTATTCAACCACCATAAAAGCCAACAAATACAGACTCTGGCATGGAAACTACCAGTAGCTCCAACCATGCTGGTGGGATGAGTTTGAGAGTTTGGGTTTGTCTGGCTGAAGCAAAAATTTCAAATTTGAACAACCAAATGGGAGCTTAAGAATTTATGCCATTTGTGCACAGCACACGTTTCCCCTCGACACCCCAACGTCCAGCAGAGACCGCAGCAAGCAGCGCGTGCTCTGCGCACAGGCATGAAGATAAGCCCTTCGCAGCAGAGATTAGCTACAGCCAAAGTGAACACAGCTATTAATAATGACCCCAGTCCAGAAGGGAATCATCAATTATCCTTATCATCTTCAGCTTGTATTTCTGGAAAGATGAATCCAGCAGATTGGTGTGTACGAGGAAGAAAGGAAATGACATGGAGCTGTTGCTCAGTGTTATCGAGAAATGAAACACAATGAGATGGAGGTAATTATCAGCAATTTTAACACAACTGTACCAGATGCATCAATGCTGTAACATTCAGCATCAGTGGGTAGGAGGTACGGGAGGTACCAAACATGATTTGTAGTCCAAATCAAACTTTTTATCTCTCATAGGATCCACACAGCAGTGCTCGAAGGCCAGTGTTTTGGAGAAGTGATGTGCATAGCTGCTAGAAACTCCTCGACACAGAAAAAAGATGACCAGACAAGTCAATTTTAGAATAAAAAGCAGTTTTGTGCTTAAGAATCCAGGAGATCAATATGTTTAATCATAATTCTGGGGGGAAAAGGAAAGTACCCACAAAGAACAAGCACTAGAGCAGAGGGGGTTTAGAAAGCAGGGTGGGGAGTTACACAGCAAAAATCTAGGGGCCCTCAGCTGAAACTCCTACTTGTGCTGATTAATCTAACAGATGATGTCAAGTCTGCGTCAGCACATGAATTGCATCCCAAAATATTTTGTAAATCCTTTTTTTGACATTGAGATGGACCGTAAGACAGGATGGCACCAGAACATGATGTACAGCACCATTGTCTGCTTGATGGATTGGGAGGTTGTGTGACATCCTGTGATAAATGATCTCCATTTTTGGGCTGCAGATTAACTTTCTGGGTCGTTTGATAAATTATAGGAAAAGAAGTTATTTGAGGGGCAAACTAAAATGGAGTTCCAGTGACATGATACCTCTCACTGACACTTCTTGGGGGGGGTTAATGAGAGTAAATGGCCCCTTCTCTACCTCTTTTTGCAAGGTGATCGTAATTGCAAGAAAGAGAGTACTTACAGTTTGCCTTGTTTATTGTGGGGAAATAGTGTTTGCTGCAGAAGAATCAAAGCCCCTGAGGAGGGACGTGACCATGGCATGAACTCACTCTGAAGACTCAGAGCACTGTTTAATTCCATAATAATGATGTAAAAATACATCATTACACCAGCACTGTATTTAGACCCGAGCTACACACGAGCAGCAAGGCCCTGCAGCTCTGGGCAGATGCAGCTTCCCAGTTCCTTGGGGTGCAGACAGAGGGATGGACACCTGGCTAAGACCCAGCAGGGAACTCTGCTGCTCACATCCTCTGGCTCCCTGCCAGAGCTACCCACCACAGTTCCAGGACCATGTTTTGCAGCTGTTTGGGAACTCAGAATCACAAAAGGTGTCTAAATGGGACTTGAGATGTTTGGATAAGGGACTTGCATCCCTCCAACAACCCTGACAGAAAGGCACAACTGCTCTGTTCTGTTTCTAATGGAAAAAAAATCTGCACTCTTACGGGGCTGGAGAAGTTGGGTTTCTGAGGGAAATTGACAGCATCTTTACTAGTTTATGACAGAAAAGAAAAGGCACTTAAGGGGATTTTGTTTGTCACTTGAAAATTAGCCTAGAGGAAAAAGAATCTTCAATTCAGATTTAATTAAAAACTGATGAACCAAAAGCCTTGTAGTGGCTCTGTGAAGTCTCATTCTTACAGCACAAGAACACAGCCCTGATAAGCAGCAAGAAGAAAATAAACACAA
Organism: Eulacestoma nigropectus; assembly: GCA_013397775.1. NCBI lineage: Eukaryota > Metazoa > Chordata > Aves > Passeriformes > Eulacestoma > Eulacestoma nigropectus. The sequence continues at coordinate 3,790,714 of VZTE01001746.1, forward strand.
CAGATTTAAAGCTAAAACCCAAACAGAAATGGGCCAAACTGTAACCCAGTGGCACCAGACTGTTGCCAGCACAGAAATTGTCCCACTGCGCTTAAATAGGGGCTTTAAGGGAACTGCTGAGCCACTTGTGTGCTACTGGCACCATCCCATTAAACGTACTGTCATTATTCCATCCATCTCTTTTGGTCAAGACCTCCTGCCCCGAGGGGAGGGGACATGTCCCTGAGGTGCACACATCCCTCTGCACTGTCACACACAGCGCTGAGCCGGGGGTAATTGCACATAGTCAAGGTCAGCTTTGTTCCCTAAAACATTAGAGCATGTTCATAAACAGCTAATAAACCCACAAATGAGCGATGACTTGGCACAGGAGGAGGAGAGGTCAGTGATGCTCAGCTGCTCCAGTCTGCTCCAGAAAGGGAAAGCAGCAAGTCCCCAGGGTGGTTTGGGGGATGTCACTGGTGTTACTGGAGCTGCCATGGGAAGGGCTGAGCAGGGCACCACACGCACGGCCTGTGCACTCACACGGCCCCCAGAGGCAAGCAGGTGGATGTGAGCCACAGCAGCAAATCCTGAGGCCAGGCTTCACTTTACCAGCTGGACCAATTTAATTAACTATGGGAACATTAATTATTGGCTATTGCTGTTTTTATTTCAGAAAAACCAACTGGCATTTCACCAGGTCAGTATAATGCAAAATAGTCACTAACCCTAGCCTGAGCTTAGGCCTCAGATGCTTTAGATTGATGGTAATTTCTTTGCAGCTGTTACTGGCAAGGAACAATTTTTAAAATGGTCCCAAATACCAGACCAGCCAGAGGAATGAAATTTCCTCAGATACTTAAGACCTCCTGTTTATCACCCTCTGTAGCATATGATACACATTGTTGCACATTTTCTGTCACCAGTGATTTATGAACAAAGCACATTGTTCAAATAAGCTTAATACATAAAGAACTGAAGCATTCTGTGACATGGTCTTGAGGCAGCAATTGCCTCCCCCACCTCTGGACCTCCTGCTCCATTCTGAAAGACTAGAGGGGCTGCAGGAGGCCAGTGGCCAGCAGCCACTTGTGCCACCATCGCTGGGACAGGGCTGCTCAGGACAGGGAGGAATTTCAGCCCACTCTACCTGTGGCACTGCCATGAAGTCATGTCTCTGTCACAAATGCAGGCCAAGAATTACCTTGATTCCATAGAGAAAGGAAAACTCAAAATAAAACTGTTGTATTGAAAGCAGGGGGAGGATGGAACCTCCTTCTTGAGTGGCTCCTATGCAGCATTCGGACCTGGAAATGAACTACCTCTGGTTCTCTGTTCCTTTTCCTGCTGATGGCCTCCATGGCTCACACAGACCAAGAACAACTGGAGTGTCACAGACGACCGCCTGCAGCCCCCACACTCTGCCTTCACCATCCCTTCTCGTTCTGAGGCTGCAGAGACCCACGTGGGGTTTGCAGAGGACCCAGCCAGCTCTCACCACCTCCGGCCCACCTCTCCCACTAATGGACACAGCACAGCCATTTCCCCAAACTCCTGCATTTTTCTTTCCATGATTATCTCCTTTAAAAAGGCACGAATTGAAAATGAGATGCAGAGCCAGCGGGCTCTTTTGAGCTATGGTTATTAGCTGTGTGGAGGATGAAAGCGGTACGACTCCCCAGATAAATATACAGTTCATTAAAAGTGTTCGGGATCACTCTGTTCTGCTGATCAAAAGCTTAAATCATACAGTTAGCAACATTAAGGAGCTGTATTATGATTTGAATTATATCTGGATAAACCCACTCGAGAACTGAGGGAAGCCCAGCGGCACTGGCAGGGCCTTGCCGGAAGCCCAGCAGCCACACTGCTGCTCCGGCTCTGATCCCAGCACACGCAGCCCAAGGCAGGATTTTATCCTGTTTTCAACAACTTAAACCATTCAGGCTGTTTGGGAGCAGCAGACTGCACACAGGAGTAGGTGCTTTCCTCCTCAAACTGCAGCTGTCAGGTTCCTCTCACTCAGGTTTTAACTGGGCAACAAATCCAACCGGCACTGCCCAACTCCAGAGGTATTTTTAAAATCACACCAGAGCTCCGTTTTCAGTGGAGTCCCAGTGGAATCCCAGTGGAATGCTGTGAGTTTGGGGAATGAGCACATCCTTGTGTCATGAGCCTCCAACACTTGGAGTGTGTTTATGCTAAGGAATGTGTGGGTCTGGAGGGTGCAGGGAGGTTGCAGGCTGCAGAGGAATACTCTGGTGACAGGTCCTGTCACCTGTCACAGAATTGCTGCCTGCCCTGCACTGAAGCCGTTGTGTCCAGAACGTGCCTCGCAATCGAGCCCTGGTAGCAGAGCCTGGTGGAGGGGCTGGTCTCTTCCACCTGGGATGCCTGTGAGCGCCATGGGCTCTCTGCCTTGCTCCTGCCTCAGTGGAAGGAGCGGGAAGTACAGATCTTGTCTGGAACCACCAATACAGACTCTGCCCTCAGGCACAGCAGAGCCACGTTGGCTCTGCAGTCACAGGACAAGGGGGTGCTTCATGCCACAGTTCTGGGCTTACTGCAACCAGAGATATTTAAATCATGCCTGATGGAATACTGATTCTGGAGAACAACTGCACACTGATTTACTCAGAGTTACCAACACTGACCAAAGGTGATTGTCCCATCCCTTTTGTACAACTACTTCTTTCATTAAGCACACAGCTTAATAAAAACCCACAAACCCACAAATCCTCTGCATGACCAGGCTCTGGCTCTCTCGGGCAGAGACCTCTGCAAAGTCCAGCCTGACCTCCTAAGTCTTGGCTCAAAACCTGCTGCTCTCCGATTTCCGATCATTTCAAATCTGGCTCAATAAAAGCTATCTGAGACTGAGGATATGAATACTGATGACAAGTTTTGCATCCAAATGATGTCTCAATCAGTCAATTTTAAAGAGAGCACAAGTCTCTTGTTCAGCTTCAGGCTTTGTCAAGGACACCACAGAGTCCAGGCGAGCTGCTCTTTGGGAGGTGGTGAAGGAGTGCTGGGTCTCAGCACCTGGAGCAGCTCGTCCCACATCTCTGCCACCTGAACTCACCATTGTGCTCACCCTGCTCAAACATGGCTTGCTCCTCTTTCCTGGCTGCCCTCACAACACAAGCCCAACCCTTTGACAACTGGATGTTCCTGCTTACCCCACCACTCCTCCCATGGAAGCAGGACAGCTCACAGCTGCAGGAACCCCTGCATTTCAGTGTGCTGCAATTAAACAACAGGCACGCTAATCCACAGCAGGAGAGCACCAGTGGGACACTGCTGTTCCCCTCTTCCCTTTCTGGGAGTTCTTGGCCAGGCACTGATAAATTAAACTCGGCACCTCCTTTGACTAAGATGGATGGCAAGCTTAAATGATATCCACTGAACAAATGGCTGATTTGTGTATTCTTCCATTCAGGATTAGGCTAATAAGATGTTCATTTATGGATCTATTACTCAGTCATTTAGCTGCTTAAAAGAAGAGGACTGGGCAAATTTCACTATCCAGGAATTGATTTCCATCTTTTTAGGCCAAATTTTAGTGGAGCAAAGGTAATTTAGTGGCACATATCAAAACATCATTAAGGTGACACAGTATTTTAAAATACATGAGAAAAACTTGGGGTGCTTGAAGCCTTCAGGTTTAAGGCAGCCCTGCTCTTCCCCACCTGCCTCTTTGCTGTGGTTCCTGGAAGGACACACAATTGGTATTTTAGACTGAGAAGTGAAAAGGGGCTCCCAAGTGACCCTGGGGACCTTTGGGGAACCCCAAGCTACAGCAGCCTGGTGCAGGGCTGTCCCCAGGCAGAGCAGGTCTCTGCGGGGCTGTTCCTAATTGCTGCAGGCTGCAACCTGTAACTGCAGCGTCACCTCGGGGGCACATCTGCACCTGCTCCAGCCCTGGAGAGCACACAGTCAGTCACACAGGACTGTCCTGGCAGCACCAGGAGGGACAAGGTTTGTCCATCCCCGCTCACACTTGCTGGGGCAGTGCTCAGCTCAGTGCCCATTGGAGCAAGTGCCGGGGGGCAGGAGTGCTGTGCACTCCAGTCCTCGACTCAGACACTTCTGGGGACAACAGGAAACTACACAGCAGATTTTTCAGAATGAAGATTTGCAGTCACTAATCATCCACACCCAGTCTACGGAGGCTTTGTGTCCGGATAAACAAACCAGCACTCCGGCATCTGCGCAGCCAGCCGCTGGGCTGGCATTAATTCAGGCATGGGGGAAGGCTTTCTGCTTGAATTAAAATAAAAATCATCAGCTGTCTGGTTCTGCTAAATTAAACCAGGAAATGACTAAAGACACTGGTATTTAGGCTGCTGTCATTAGGATCCAGCATGAGCAGGCACTTCTGCATGAAGCAGCTCTCTGCTGCTCTTTCCTCCCCAGCCCTGTGCCTGTGTTCCTAACTCACGGCCGAGGTGCTCGCCCACCTGCCAGGGCTGGGGTTAATGGCTTTACCCAGTGCTGCTGCAAGCTGACAGAATCCTCCTTGCTGAGCCCTTCAGGGCACCAAAGAGCAAGCTGCAACACTCTCCACACCGGTCACTCGGGGAACAGCTCATTACCCAGGATTTTGATAACACTGCTGAGCATTGGAGACAGGAACACAATTATCTTCCAACCCGGATTTACCAGCACTCTCGTCCTCTTGCCTCACTGAAGCACAACAAGCTCTAATGGAGCTCTTTGCTGTGTGAGATCACTGATGCCTTCTCAGAGACAGAGAACAGGAGGGCACAAAAGAGTTCTTAATTTATACTTCATCTACTGGGTCTTAGTTAATTTAATAGGTCCTTACGTTCATACAACAAATTATGCCTCCAGAAAACTGAGCTGGTGCCAGGATGTAACTGTTTCATTTAATACACCCACCAACACCATGAAAACCCATCTTTGTGTGTGCTGTCGTGTGCTTCACAGTAACAGAAATTCTCGTGCTCTGTCCCTCTCCGTGATGTGTCTTTTCATGCAGACAGTTAAGAAGAAAATACAAATGTACTGTCCAGAAGTCCACTTTCACCCAGTGACATGCTTTCTCTCCTGCCTGCTAAGGATAGCAGGGGTGATGGGATTTAGCACAGGGTCAGATGCAGAGAGCAGAGGGCAATGCTCTGCTTCCCCACAGGGAGGAGAGCTGCTGGCAGCCACTGGACCAAGGACTCACAGTGCCCTGCTTCTTCTGGCTCAGCTGCCCTCAGCAGGGCCCTCACAGACTGATGGGCTCCACAGGGCACAGGTGAGCCTCTCACACCCAGAGCAGGCTCCAGCAGTGCCAGGGCACGGCCACTCCTTGCCCGGAGCACAGGTCATGAGAGAGGAGCACAAGCACAGAACACCCAGCCCAGGTGGTCAGTCTGTCCACCCACCAGCCCTTTCTCCCCACCAGCCCCCTGTGCCCTGACAGTGGCTTTCAGGGATACCCCAGGGCAGCATCCCCTCCCCAAAACAGCCCCGGGAAAAACCCTTGCCGGGCTGGTTTCTCTGTTGCTTCCACACACTTTCAGAAACCAGGGCAGAGCACTGGGCTGTGACCAAGTGAACAGCTCAGTCCTACATTCATCTCTCTCTTTTGCATAATGCATTTAGAAGTGGATCTATTTTTTATTGCAGAATAATATGTCTGGTTTATATATTGGCATCTTTGTGATGTACTGACATTTTGTGCACATTCACTGCTCACCCCAGGGAAAGCCGGTAACTGAATACCACCATGGCCCTGTTTCACAGCACCAATTATGATCTTTCCCAGGTACTACTTGCTTCATTATCTCAGCGAAGAGTTTTATCTTACCTACCAGGCAAACCTTCCAAATTCACAGCTGGGTAGCTATAACCTTGAATATTTAGCTCAGCCATAATGGCAGCTAATATTCCTCTTAACTGCTGCTCTTAAACAGTTGCATCCTATCGTTGTTAATCACATTAAAAGGTATTGGATATATAATTTCCTTTAATTATGTGAAAATATTGGTTGCTTCCTTTCTTTGGAGCATTATGCACAGAGCAGCAGTGATTAATGCCAGGAGTTTCAAAAGGCAGTCAGAGAAAGCTCCTAATTGTTGATTTATGCCCTAATTGGAAGACACCTGTTTTTTCTCCCATCCTTTTGATCTTTACTTTCTGTTTGACTCCAAAATTATTCTGCATGAGTCATCAGTACATTAATCGATACACGTTTTGTCCTTCACAAATCTGCCTAATTGCTTTTCTCATTTAGACAGTCATTTGCTAACGAACACCGTCACCCACTAACACCAACAGGAGGATTTACACGGTGCACTGAGCAGATTTAGAAGGGGAAAGACATCATTGTTACGGGCAGTGAGCTTTTGAGACAAGACTTCAGATAGCAAGCAGGGAAAGGGAAAACCAAGTGGTTCAAAAATAAGTAATTTTGCATACAGAGCTCAGATCTTCTACTCCCCCATGTACACAAACATGGGCTTGGGTTTTCTGACTATGATTCCTGAGTTCTTATTTTTTTGGAGGCTACAAATGACACTGAGCCTTCTGTGATAGTGTAATAGGAAGTGCCTAAAATGACAAATTAGGAGGAAGAGTGTTTGTGACAGTGATAAAGGAAAGTTTAAGGCTTGTATTTAGATAAATTGGCTGGAAAATTTGATCCACACAGTCTTTCAAATACGATTATACAAACATAATTTGCATAAATATTATAATTAAAATTCTGCCTATGGCATAATAAAGAAGGAAAAATAGTATTAAATGATCAAGGCATCTGAATGTTTGAAATATCACTGTGTGATGTTTTATGCTATCCATTAAATAAGTAATTTATTGCAAAATTTATCAAAGCAAAAGGAAATTAAGTCAGATAAGACTGGCTTTTTACTTTGCATGGTTTTTTTCTGAGGATATCGTTCCTTTCTGAGCACATTTGATTTTTCCAAGGTACTAACTCAGGGTAGTTATGATACTGGATCTGCCGTAGAGCTGTGACTCTCCAGATGCTGTAACTGCAGCGCGTGCCGATGCGCAGCTTGTGGCAGCAGGGGACAGGACTTGTCATTCTGGGGTGGGAGTCTCATCCTGTGTCCTGCTCTGTGCCCCCTCCTGCCACCCGGAGCTGCGGCGCAGAGCCTGGCGCAGCCCCGGCTGTCACACGTGGGCAGCACGGGCCCAGGCTGGCCGCTGGAGCGGCGTCCTGTCCCCGGGGACGGACCCGGCCAGGCTGCCGCGTGCAGCACCGCAGACCTGGGGAACCCCTGCCAGGCGCCAGCAGAGCTCCTCTCCAGGCGTCTCCACACTGGAGCACTGCTGTTTCCAGCTGCCTTTCCCAGGCCCTCCCGCCCTGCCATACACCGACACGTTTCATACGAACACCAGACTGCCACACTGCTAAGCCGTGCTGGGTCTGGAGCACAGTCGCGGGCTGCAGCGACTTCAATCGCTGTTTGCTTCTGCAAAAGCAGGCTGACTCCCACAGCCCCTGGCAGGCTGCTGCTTTCCTCTCTGTGCCCCCCCTTGCCCTCTCTGAGCACAGCCCTCCCTTTGCCCCTGGCGGTGGGCCACCACAGCACCACCGCCACTCCGCCATGCCTCCCGCGGCCTTCTCGTCAAGAAAGGTGAATGAGGGATGCAGGCAGTGTGACGGACACGGGGGGGGGGATGGCAGGATCAGCAGCTACTGATCACAACCGGGAAGCATTAAACACGGTTCTCAGCACCAAACCAAGCTGGTGGACGGCAGCAGCTGGAGGACTGTGTCACTGGCTGGACAAGCGGCTCCCCGTCTGCTCGTAGGACAGGACAGACACCAGTGCCCACGCTCGGCTCAGCCCCGTGTGCCCACAGCCACCTCGCGGCTCCTGCCGGGGGCAGGGACCACCCGTACTCACAGCATGAACACCCCATCCAGAGAGCAGATCAGGCTGTTATTTATTCTGTCTGTTGGCTCAACCTGGTAGAGACTGAAGGATGAAAGGGCAAGTAGGAAATGAGCTTTGAAATGCACAGGGAAAGCGCCTTCCTTATCAGCCACTGCTTCATCCCTGCCACTGCAAAGATCTCTTTAAGTAAACCAGAAAGAAAAATAGGACAATAAAGGAAAGAAAACTTAAGAACAGTTTACTGAAGCGTTTAGACTAAACTGCTGCAAGGTACATTGACCCTTTGATATAAATCCTCCGCCTTGTCCACCTCCAGGCCTGCAAACAAGGCAGTCTCGCTCCTAATGTCACTTCCACTGCTGAAAATTTGTGACATCAATAAAATCCTGGTTTGTCAGTACAAATGGAATTTTAAATTGAATTCTTATCAAATTAGCCTTTCGTCAAGGTCATGCAATATTGTGTGAATAACCTTTTGCGAGGCTGTGTACGTGGCTGCTGCCGGAGGTGAGAATGAGACAAATTCTAATGAGATTACCCACGTGGAGCACTCAATAACAGGCAGTGGAGGAGATGGGGTGACGTTAGGTTTAGTGATAATTTAAGTAAATGGCTACACCAATGCTCAAAGCACAATGCTTCACCCCCGTCTCGACTGTGAACCCACACACGCAGTACCTCTCTCACAGGTCTCAGCAGCCCCAGAGCAGTCACAGCTCTGACATGCCAGACCCAAACAGAATTTCATGGAGGAACCAGAATGAACTGTAAATGCATCCCCTCTGCTGGCTCTGTGGTGCAATAAAACTTCCTTTTGCTTCAGGGGAATGGTGTTTTGCAACAGCAGCTGGAGGGATTTTCCATCAGCCTTGCACATCATGACCAAAGTTGTGGGACAAACCTGTTTTTCAGCATGAAGAGCTCAGTGCTCCAGGAGTTGGGTAGGAGTTCAGGGAGTCTGAGATGTGCACATGCACTGTGAAGCAAGGACACAGCCTTGCTCCCTCATTCCGGGCTTGGCTCCAAGCAGAGCCCAGATCCGCGTTGGACCTGCCTGTGGCATCACCAGCCAGGGGCATTGAGCAGGGTGCCAGGGAGGGGTAACACTGCCCTGGCCCCCCAGCACCTGCCCTGCCAGCCTTAGGAACTGCAGGACCCCTCTGAGGAAGCTGTTCCCGCCATGATGGAACAATCCTGATAAACAAGTATGAGCTGCTGCTATCCTTTTAGATAACATCTTGAAATGAAATATGTAGCTCAAATTACACAATCAAGAAATAAACTATCCAGCTGCTAAAGCCTCCTTCCCAAATAACAAAATAGCTGCATATTTGACAACTCAAAAAAATATTTCAGCAAACATAATAGAGAAGATAATGATAATTAGGCTGATATTTTATGCCATAACACTCTTGAATGCCTTCAAAAATACAATATTTTCAGCAAAAGATAATTTAAAAGATTATTTGGTTTATCTAAAATAAGTTTTTCCAAGCCTCAGCACATCTGTTACAAGAATTCCTGCAGACACATGGTGCAAAGCTGTTGGCTCAATGGGCTGTTCATTACTTTGAGAAAGAGGTGGATAAAGACACGAAGATGTGTCTTTTGTTCATGCCGGGTCCTTTTGACAGGAAATGGACATAATCACTTTTAACTGGACCCATGGAAAAGTGGAAGTTACTGAATAAGCCCAGGAAAACAGAAGCCAGCCACATCGGAGCCCCGCACGGGGCAGACACGGGGATGCCGCGGCAGAGCGAGGGATCTCCTCACACAGGTGTGAGTTGATGTAAACCCTGTGCTCTGACACTTCCCTGCAAACCCACACAATCTGCTCTTTGTTGCTAAGTTACGTGTTTATCCAGCCCCATACAGATCCCTCCAGCACCGAACACAGGGTGCCTTTTGCAGATGCAGCTGCAGCGTTCGCTTTCAGTGACGACTCAAGCTGAGCTTCTGTTTTTGGTACGTGTTCTTGCTGTTAGGGTCTGCAGGTTGAACCTCTGAAGAACAGACAGGTGTAACTGAGAGCCACTTTCTGTCTTCGGGAGGCCTTGGGGGGGGAAAAAATCAAGGCTCAGCTGCAACAGCATCATCGATGCCAAGGGAGCCTGCGACACCAAAGGGCTGCGGATGCAGCCAAGGGAACAGTTCTGAGAATACCTTGATATTTCAAAATTGAGCATTTCAAATCTGAGGGGCCACAAATTCCTTGTCTTTATCCCTCCCTGCTTGTCCCCCTCCCCAGACACTCCCGCTCCAGGCAGACTGAGCAGGACCTTTTGCTTTCAACCAGCTCTGTACAGTGCTATGGTGTCTGTATTCGTGGTCCCTCCAGCTGACAAGGGAGGGGGAAATGTCTTCATGCCTTGTTTTGGGGTCCCTCGGTGCTCTCTCTCACGTGGATGTGTTCTACCACCCCAGCCACCTTGGCTGCACTCACCTCCCATGCTTCTGTGGCCACAAGAAAGTCTTTCCAGTGATCCCTGGGTGATTTTGTGAGACAGGATGTTCATAAGTCTCAGCATTTCTAAAAATATTTACTCCTGTTCAACCAGTAATTGTGACTGACTGAGCAGAATCTGGAAAACAAAAGGGTTTTACATGGGCTCTGGTAGGTTTAATCTTCGGTGCTGCTGTGACCGAGCCCTGTAACACCAGAAGAGCAGTTGGTATCTGCTTTACAAGCTGAGCACAGAGCAAGAGAGAAGCAAAGGGGCCAGTGCTCAACTCTTCTCATGCAAGTGAATCAGCATCTCATTATTCTGAGCAGAAGCCCAGAGCTGGTCCTCAGCAGCCTCTCACCCAGAAGCTGCTCTGCTGGTCCTAACTGGACTCCTGGCATGAACCAGGTTTACCCATGGGCTGAAGGGCCCGTCCTCCACATTCAATATTCAGAATACACTAAGCACAACATTTGTGAAAAGTGTCAAATGCAATAATATATTCCCGTGTTTAACTTCAGGCTACCCCCTCACCAACCACACTGAAAAGTGTTAGAATCGGACAAGATTTCCTAGGAGTAAAAGAAATTCATGTTCATATGCTTATAAAGGCTGACAGGTGAACAAACTCTTCTACAGGGCAACTGCAGATGCTCTAAGTGACATTTTAAATTCTTAAGAATTTTCCATTTGCAAATAGAAGTTGCCTTGCAAAATGACAAGCAAACCAAGCAGACTTCCCAAAAACTGGTCCTTTCTGTTGCCTTTTAGAGGTTTTATTTTCCATAAGAGAGAAAAATGATCAGTGGTTGGGGGGGAAAAAAGGCCCCTCAGAAATGGACTTTTGCATTTATCTTTTTTTAATCTTTTATAGAAGAAGCGTAATAGGCCAGATACAGCACTAATTTTTATTGTAAACTACTCTGGGAACATATTTTACTCAGAGCCCTTAGCACAGAAAGCAGATTAACTGGAAAAGCTAATGGTATAGTGCAGTATAAATATTTACACAAATATTTAGCTAAATCCTTTATTAACAGGTCAAATTTTCTCTGAATTTTTTCACCTTTTGTTATGAGATTTTTAATGGGTTGCTACCTTTCCAGGCTTTAAAAACTCCTCAAGGGAGGAGGAGACAGCCCCCCAAGCGCCCTAGCTCTCATTGCTGTGCTGTTTTCATCCCACTGGCTCTCACAAAGCAGAATTATTCCTGTGCCCCTACATGGGACATGATTCCTCAGAGAGTGAAGGGCAGCCAAGGGGACTCTCACAGCAGAAGCCCCATGGCTGTGCCACTGTCCCTGCACCCTCTGGCCCCACACCCACACACGATGGGGCAGCAGGTGCCAGGAGCCTCTTCCCAGAACAATCACTCTTCTCATTCAGCAGTGCAAACATTCTCTGTCTCTCCCTCCTTCCTTCTGTTTCTCATTTTGCCATTGATAATTCTGAGGTTAATAATGATCATTAAGCACAATGAAGATCAATACCTTCCAAAAGTCTCTAAAACATGTTTTACTTCAAGGAACTGTAGGTTGCTGTGGGGTCCTTTTATAGTTTTACAGGCTTGAATTTATTGGAGATGGTGTCAAGTCAAACCAGACACTCTGACAGCAGAGAATGAAGGTCTGGGCAAACTCGATACATCAACTCTATGATCAAGTGGATTCAGCAGTCTGCTCAGAAGCAGGATAAAAAGTGTGGTTTGCACTCATCAATTTTCCATTCTGTCTATCCAGTAAAAAGGGGAAAAAAAAAAAAAAAAAGGAAGGTTGTGAGAAATCATCACCTCAGGTCACTTAGGAATTTCCCATTTAGCACAGCTGTGATGAAAACCTCAGACTCTCCTGGTGTCACAATTCATCCAGCTCAACCTGCCAGTCCTGCCTGTGACCGAATGAATCCCGTGAACACACGGAGCTGCCAGAGGCAGGGGAGAGCTGGGCCATCTCCTGGCTGCCTGCCCCTGTCCCCCAGCAGCCCTGCAGCACCCACCCATCCACCAGTGAGGATTTGTTTGGGGTTTTGTGGGGATTTCTTCCTTCAAAAATTTTGTCTTGAAGAATGGGAGCAAGGTGAAGGGCGCATTTTGGACAGGAAGAGGTCTGTGGGAAGGCATCTGTACCAGCATTGTTAGCAACACCCAACTGTCAGCTCAGACCCAAGGAAGATATGGGATTGTTTTCCCCTCTCCTGCTACTCCAATCTGTCCCCAGTCAGTAGAATGTGCTCTTTTTCCATGGACCTGAAATGGAGCTGATTTACCCCAGCAACAGCTCCCACCCTGTAAATGCTCAAAAATCTGTCTCATGTCTCAGGGTTCTCCAGTCATGCAGATAATTTTGTTCTTAATTAAACAAATGCCACAATGACAGCTGGGAATTAGCAGCTGTAGTTTGACCAAGGAAGTATGATACCTCCTTTAATTAAAAGAAAAACCCTCAAAAGTTCCCTAATGAAATCTCCACTCTGATAAGATGGAGCAGCTATGAACTCAGAAAACAAGACATAACAGGGAAGCACAGTGATTCAGTCAATGCAATTTTCTTGCAGGAAAATACTTCAACTATCAAGAAAAGAAAAGAAGCTGTGGAAGCTGCAAGAAGTCAGCTTTCCAATTGATTTTCAGCTTGACTTTGTAGAGCATCATTCCCAAGTAATGACTAGGAAAATGTACAGCATCCCAATTACGACCAGGAGCACTAGACACTGGAGGTATTGAACTTAACAGTGACAGCTCAGAGTGTGTTAAACAATGTCTTTTATTTCCTAAGGAGGCAGGCATCTGCAGCAGAGGATATGAGGCGGCCAGAGATTCAAATCTGTTTTTTTTTACTATTGGCTCTTTTGCCAGCCTCAGAGCTACCCAACATATTTACATATTCTGACACACCAGACTTGCTCTCTTGATAGATAAAATATGCAACTCTATTTAAAGATAGAGAATCTCTCTGCATTTTTTTCTAAATAACACCAGATATGTAAGAGACTCCCACTGGTGTAAAATCTCTTACTCATTTGACTCTTAACATTGCCCCTCTGGACCCAGCCCTTAAAACGCTCCTCACGCGAGGCAAGGCAGCACCGAGGGCTCTGTGTCATCTCTCCTAGAACTCCTCTCCGTGGCCATGGGGCAGGGACAAAGCTGGAGCATCACTAGTACCTGCCAAAGCTGCAACTATTAGCCACGGTTTCAGAAAAGCAAAGGGAGCAGAAACGATCGGGAGCTTATGCAGAGTGACTAAAGACAGCAGTTACTGCAGAGCTGAGGCTGCTGCCATCCAAAACAGGGCTTTTCTCAATCTTTTGCAGTCTTAGGAAATTATCATTTGCCTCCAGACAATCATTTCACAACGAATTTGGAAGAGGATATGTACTATCTTTGATGTCTTGTGGACTCTGGGGTTTGCCAGAGGGAGTAAATATACAAGAGTGAAAACTGGGTCAGGTTACTAAGGACAAGTGTAAAAAATAAGACAAACATACAAGGACAAACCCGGAAAACCAGTGGGCACTAAATTAAGTAGAAATCCAGGGTCCCTTGTCCATGACCAAGAGAAAGCCTGGGTGGTGTGGGAAGGGGGTAAGTGCTCTGTCCGATAAAGGGACAGCAGCTCTGGGGCTGACCAAAGCGGTACCAGAAGGGAGGAAATGACAGATTTTATTGAAATAGTTGTTTTGCAAAAAAACAGTCTCTGCTGAAAATCATCAGTAAAAGATGATACTCAGCTGATACAAACTGATTTAGATCCAGGAACTTTGATGGAGCGCCAAAAATCATTGCAAAAGCAACTCCCAGCCCCTTTGGGGTGGCAGATAACTCTACGTGACAAACTAGGCAGTGACTGTCAATAACATATTGACTTCATAGGTGCTTCCAAGAACAGGGACTACACAAATTTCCAAAAGCAGGGACATATGGTCCTCTCTGTTTATTGCATATAACTACATACTAACAATCCCCAGGTTGTGCTTAGAAGAACCAACTCTGTTTTGTAAAACACATTCCTGACTATGCAGAAGGCATTCTCGTGCATTTGCAGCACAGACACCCTCAGTGCCCATCCTGCCTCAGGTCAGCACAGTGACTTCCCACACCAACCAGCTCCCCAAACCCATGCCACAAGCATCACACGTGTTCCTGTCCTCTTTAAAAAGCATTTGGAGACCTGGGGTAGCAAAGTGCTGTTTGATATCTGAACTGCCTTTTGATCATCAAAGCACACGCTTAAGAACAGATCAGTAGGATAAGGGCATGGGCCAAACCAGAACTCCCCAGTGGTCAGCATCCTGGCTTTGGCACAGAACCCTCCATCCCTTTGTATCCTCACCAAAGGAAAGGGGAGGAAAAAAAGAACCTGCCAGCAAGGCTGCTCTGCTGCAGCAAGGTCAGCCTTCCTCCTGCTACGATGAGAGGCTCCAGCTGTGCCCCCAGCCCCACTGTGTTACTCAAAGCAGAACAGTCCCATTTATCAGGGGTGGTTTTTTCCTAAAGCAATCCATTCTGGCATCAGCCTTCTCCAGCAAATACCAAAGTCTGCACAGCGATAGGAACCACCAGGGTAGATGACTGGGCTGCACTTGACTGACTGGGGTTTGCCGGCAAATACTCACTCAGATGAGGACTCCCAGGGATGCCCAGAATTCAGCTGTGAGCACAAGGACATGGGCTCCCTGAAAGCCCATTGGGAACAGCCAGTTTTCTCCAGAATTTCCTAGCTGGGCACACATAGCTACTCACTGGGGAGAGTGGGGTTGGTCCCTGTCCCAGCACTGGGGAACAGTGCCAAATGCACTGGAGAGTGCTCCCAGAACTGGTATCACTGCTCAGCTGGAATTTGATAAACCAGTCTCCATCCAAATCCCAGCTCCTTATCTCTTTCTTTTGTTTGTTCATTTTATGTTTCTGCTGTTTGTTGCTTCAGAATAACCTACTTTTCCCGGCAGAGGAGCTGCTGATGCGCTCACCTCTTAACGTTGTTTCCCTCCTTCCCTCCCGTCAGAGCTGACTGAACCTGGGCCCAGGGGCTCTCCCAGGACTCAGCTTTTATCTTGTTTGCTCATGCTGTGGTTGGCACAATGGGGCTGTGAGATGTGGGGAGAATCTTCCAATTGGGCAAAAAGGTACTGACATGAATAACTCAAGTTGTTCAGAGAAGCAATAGTTGTTAGCACCGTGCTTCCAGCCCTGGCTCCCTGTCCCCATGTGCCAGCAGGGCACGGCCCTAGCGAGGCACCAGGACGGCAGCACCCAGCCTGTGCGAGTGACAGAACTCCATCCCTGGTGTCCCTGGAGCCTGGCATCAGCCACCTGCAGCTGATGTGGCAAGCTGCTGCCACCTTCCCTCCTGGCTGGCTCTAGCTGGGGCAGAGGAAAGAGTTTTTCCTCCTAAAGCAGGCAGCAGTAGGGCCCAGACACCAGCAGGGTCTGCTTGGCTGTGTTGGAACCCAGAACTCGGTGGGCAAGGACACTGATGCGAGGGCAGGAGCCGGCCCCCAAGGCCCTGGGGCAGCTCTGCAGGGATGGAGCAGCTTTACCACCACATTCATTACCTGTGTATATTCCTGCACTGTTTGCAATGGCACACACAAAAGCACAGTGATGTATTATTTATGAGAAAAAAATATTAATCAATATCAATAAAAATATACACAGGCATAAGGAGAGAACAGCAGTAGACAATGGCCACTAAGTGGTGGTGAACATCCTTGCACACAGGGACTTGGCAAACAGTATAAATACTTCAACCAGATACACAGATATACTCCCTCCCTCCCTGGGGCCCAAATACCAGGTGTAAACACTCAGCTTTAAAATCAGATACACAACAATGTTTTTTATAAACTTTTTTTAAAACAGTAGAATAAAGCCTTGTGACTCAGGGGGCTGTGCAGGTGAGTGGGATTTTAAACTGCCCATCATCCAGCAGGGATGGGGCTTAGGGGACGCAGCTGGATGTCCCTGCAGCAGGACAGTCCATCAGCCGGGCCACGCTTGGCATGGGGCAGGGCTTCCCTGTCACTGCAGATTTGCCAAAGGAAGGGGAAGAACCAACCAAGCTGAGAATCCTTAGAAAAGCTGGAAGTCAAAGAGAAATGAGGGCTCACAGCCACAGCAGGAGCTGTCAGTAATCAGTATGTGCCACCATATGTTTTAATAATTTCAGATTTCTCACATGTCTCTAGGGAGCCTCAGAGGGGTTTTCATGCTCTTCACTCAGTTTTCAAACTTATGGCTGTTCTCATCAATAAAAGATTTGGTTTACACACTGTTGCAACTGTATAATGAAAACCAGGTGCAGCTATGTAATATTTCTCTTTAATTACTACTTGTGGCATGAAAAAGAAGAATTAATCATTCTGCATTGTTAGAGCAGGATGAACCACCTACTAATCACAAACTTGATTTTCATTCAGGTAATGTTGCACAGCATTCTATTAGTCCAAGTAAATATCAACACTAGTTTTAATTATTTTTTTGGTCTTTCTCCCTTCATGAAACATCTACCTGATGGGAACAGATACACATAAGTTAAAGAGTTATGGCTCTTTGCTCTCACACACCTGGTCCACAGACATAAAACACTTTCCCTCCACACCCTTAGAATGAAAGAGATCTCCTTGCCTCCTTGTCTCCCCCTTCCAGCTATTTTCTCTAGCATCAAATTTGTTTTTATGACTTATGGGTGAAAAGTGTGAATTCAAGGAAAATGTAGTCTTCCATCATTTATTCATACTATCCTTCAAAGCCCACCCACCCAAGAATCCACAACCATTTCATTATTTGTGCCGTGGGCACACATGAACAAATGTGTCAGTCAAGTGTTAGCCCTGCTAAAGGTGCTTCCCGATGGCCAATTTTTAATTCCTGGCAGGGGTCTGATGTCCAAATCTTACTGAAAAACAAGAAATTCACAGAAGTGCCTATCCACAAAGGATTCAGTTGTGTTAGCACTTACTGAATGCCATTTTGTGATGAGATGTGTGGAAGGCTCCAGCACTCCTAAATTATGCATGGCTGTGCATTCAGCAGATCCTTTGCTTTATTTGCAAGAGTCTCACTTGCCAGAGCACTCCAGGGAAGGAGGAGAGGCTCCTGTCAGAATGAATACAGTCAACCAGAGAAAGAGGATTTCACCAATTAACTGATCGGGTTTCTTTACTCTGGTATTTTTCCTCTCTGCCTCTCCCCAGCCCTCCAGGACAGCAGGGTGGGGGAGCGCAGGCTCTGCTTGCAGCCCAGATGGGAGCGCTGGCACTGGGACGTGTGGGGCTGTGCCTCTCCTCGTCCCCAGCCTGGCAGCCGGTCCTGACAGCGTGTGAATCCATCACACCTCATGTGCATCCCCAGAGCCCCCCGGTGCTGCCGCACCACACACGAGGGCCATGAGCCACCCAGCACCGCTCCCGATAGTGCTGGTTAAAACGCACCTCTCCACAAAAAACCTCCTCAAAATACAGTACCTGGAACCTGTCAGATTGTTCTGTTTGGATTACATTGGAGAGGAGATTTGGAGGGGGCTGGCTTTGAAGCGTTTCTCATTTTGAAGGCAGCTGTGCTGTTAGTTATCACTCAAACCATCAGAGAACACAAGGTGGTACAAGCCAGACCCCTGTGCTGGGCAGATATCAATATTCATGTAAAATACAAATTACTGAAGCACTGATTTAGCTGAACAGAAATTATTTTTCTACAGCAAAGCAAAATAATTTTAAAACATTAATAGCCCAGTAAATCTAGGGTTTTTGTTGTTTTGTTCCAGGATGGAGCAAAATCTCAAGGCTGCTGAAGCCCTGTAAAACCAACTCAGGTTAAGCTGTTTGTTTTATAATTTTTTAAGAGATAATTGAATTCCCAGGCACATCCTGAAATTACTATCAATCAATCCAGTCACTCCAGTATATTCATCAGCTATATGGGATACTAATCCAGACCATTTAAAGAAATAACTAGCTATTGGAAACCTCTCCACAGTCCTGCACCAATCTTCCTAATTATTAAAAATAGAGCTATAACCTGGCTGCCTCTTCCTGACATCATTAGACTTGAAAGAGGAAATAAAATCCATTTGGTGAAATTGCAAGTGCTGCAGAGGGCAGTTAGAAAACGAAGCTTGGTCTTCCCTTCCAGTCCAACACAGGGACACACCTGGCTGTGCCCCTAGCCCAGTACTTGGCAGCACTGGCCACAATGGCTCCTGCAGTGTTGGTGCTGGGCACTAGCATGGGCCAGGAACAGGCACAGGACTTGCTCGTGCTCCCTTGAGATTTCACTTCCCCATCTATTGCCATTCCCATTTCCCAGCTGCTCTGCCTCCCTTGAGGCCACAGCCCCTTCAGAGCAGGGGTTGCCCATACAAGCTGTGTGCTCCCTGGGATGATCCCACTCCGGGTTCACATCTTGCTGCAGGATTCACAGGTTTTTCTCTCCCAGTCCCATCTCTTGGGTGATCCTACATGACTTGCTATGCTCAGTCTCCTACCCCCACACAAGTATTGGGCCCCAGCTCCTCAGCAGCCATCAGCAGTTCCTAACACGCTGCTTCTTTGATCTGAGCTTGATAAACCTCGAATGGACATTCCTGGGGTTCCCAGCATCCCACAAGGCTACTGGGACTCCCAAGCTCATCTCGTGTTGAGTGCAGCAATTCACCAGCCCTGAATTCCTTCCCCAAAGTCATACTCCTGCATGTTAGCCAAGTGTCCCACTCAGACCCCTCCATCCCAGCCCACGGGGCAGGCAGCCGACAGAGGGAGCCAGTTTGGATCCACGCAGCTGTCCTCTCCCCCAGCAGCCATGGTTCATTACAGCTGACTAAGATGAATGCCCGTATCCGTGGCAGCCTCCTCAGCACAGTACCCACGGCAGCTCTGAGCAGATAAGATGCTTGTACATGACACGTTACAGCCTGTCCTGGCAGCTCTGCCAGCCCTGCGCTGGCAAGCAGGAGACTGAGCTGAAAACAATTAAAAATGGAATGGCATAGCTCTCTTACCTGGGAACTGACCCAGAAAGGAGATTAGAATAAGGCTGTGGGAAATAGCATGAGGTGGTTTACAGCTCCAGCGTTCTCCATCTGAGCCAAGCATGCAAGCAAGGAATGATAATCCTCAGCCCGATGTTTCTCCTGCTGTCATGAGCACTGTTGTCTTCTGGGGACTTGGGGGTTTTAGTTTTGCTTTTTCTTGTTTTTCTTTTAAAACTAAGCACACACATGGTCTGCACTGCATGGAAGCAGTGAGTCCATAGCATCCATCCTACCAGCACTCCACCATGACCGTGCTTGAAACGACTGATCCAACTTCAGACTCTGAGTAGCTGCTCCTGCACAACACAGCTGCGTGGAGATAGATGGAAGAAGCGAAAGCCCTTGGCTATTTCTTTGCCATTGCTGCTTTCCTTTGCCTCAATTCCTAATACAGATTTTATGTACAAGGAACTCTAAGAAATACCAATAGAGCAGGGGAAACACAAGCACTCACGTTGATGGTCTGCAGCATGGTATAGATTAATTGTGGCTCTCTAGTGCTGGGAACCACAACCCATGAATTCATAATCATCACAGACAACTGCTGCACAAAACAGCTGCTCAGGCTCCCCATTACGTGTATTTATAGTGGTGGCAATCCAGAAAACAGACACTGCTTTACGGAGAGAGTTAAAAAGTGATGCCATTTGCAACACACACACGCACATTAAACAACCATAAAGCTCCCCCCTGCACTGCACAGCATTGTAATAGATGTTGGCATTATGTCAGGAAAAGCAGTTTCCTGGATTCAGCCACGTTAATGTTCACCCTAATGAACTCTCTGGAGGAGCTGTCGTAAATGACAGAATATCATAAAAGTGCTTCTCCGCCAATAGAGGCCAGTGAGACCACAGACATTGATTACATGCACGGGATGAGCTCGGAGCTGTGATGTTCCGAGGCAAGGCAGTGATATTTCTGGTTTATCAGTTATTCATTGGGTTAAGTTCGCTGCTTTTATCTCTGCAAGTGCATTTGAAGCAGGATTCATAGAAAAGAACTTAAAAGATTTCCTCCAAACTTATTAAAGATAATAATTGAAATAGGTCTTTTGCCTGATGATAAAGCCAATGGCCAAAATTATTCAAGCTTTTAAAAATCAGATAATAAACGAAGTTTCTCCCTACTGGTAATCAGCTCATTTCATTGCAAAGATCTTAAAAAATTCAGCTTTGTTAACTCCAGTCTTGTCAGAGGCTAGTCAGTGGTGTGTAGGCTTTTTGTTTGTTTGTTTTGTTTTATTTTGGGGGGGAGGGGGGTTGTTTGTTTAGGGTTTTTAAAATTGTATAGACACTACGGAAGAGGAAGGGAGATGAGACCACATGGAATATCTCTTTGTGCTCAGCTGCTACTTTTAACCCACACTGAGAAGTTCACTCACCAGAAAGCATTTACCCTAAAACACTCACAGGTCTCGGGAGCTGGGACCATTTCTGAGTGAATGGTTTGTACGGCCAGTCCCACCTGGCAAGGGGAAGTTCCTCTCCTCCAGCACACTTCTTCAGTGTAGAGTGCAGGAACCACGCCTTGGACATCCACAGTCCAATGACAGCTCTGACCACCATCCTTTCTGCAGTGACATCCAACCAACAGAGAACTTAATTCAGCAAGCAGCCAACCAATGTAACAATTCACGGACCACTCACAGACTATTGCCTGCTTCACTTCGGGAATGCAGGTACGTGCCTTCCCATCCACAGTGAATGTCATCTGAGGATAGCAGCATTTCTGCATTGGTTGCACCTGAAACAGACCTTTTCCCTTCTTCTCTTTGCCTTCACTCCTTTTTCAGTGCCTTCCTGCCTAATTTGAGCTCCCTTTGCTATTTTCTGCCCCTTTCCCTCTCCACCCTACAGGGGATCACAAATGGAGAACACAGGATTTCATGTCACGCTGTCTCAGCATGGGTAGTGGAGCGACTCTTTAATTAGACCAAACCAGCTCCATCATTTCTTTTGGCAAAGAGTGGTTTTATACAAATTGCAACTGCGGCCTCGTTTCCACAGAAACAGATACTCAAGGTTTGGATACAAACTCCAGCCCCCGTGCCACAACCTTCTCCTCCCTCAGAGCAGGGTGGAGCTCACACAACCGGCTACAGGGAAGAGCAGCTTGACACAAAATAACTTTCCATCATTTTCAAGACCAGCGAGGGACGAGACACCAAATGTGCTGTGCTTCACAACCCCCCCACCAATAACCCAACACCTGCTGGGATAAATTAAATCAATCCTCTCCCCAGCATGGTACGAGCAACGCAGGCAAAGCCAGGTGCAATTCGCAGTGTTCTTCCTCAGCTCTGCCACAGCTTTTCAGGAGAGCAAACACTGCTGCAGTTTTGCAGGCGCCTCCTTTGCTTTCTTCTCTAACCCCTACAAAGGGGGGCCAATAGGAGCTAATAGAGCCTCCTGCAAGATTAAAGCAATTCTGCAAGTCAAAGGTGTCCTCATTTAATAATCTCTGGATCTCTAGCACCCTGACAGCATGTCTTCATCAAGCCATTACAGTCTGAAAAGAAGCGGGGACAGGAGATAGGGAGGCCTGTCACAGTCACTGGTGAGCTGGCTCCACAGCTTACCTGTCGGCTGCAATCAGGCATCCAGACATTGCTCTGCTGCAGATCTGGGGGAAAAAAAAAAAGAAACATCAATCACCATCATCCTGATATGATAAAATCCTCAGTGCCCCAGACACGCCAGGTAGTTTATCACTTCCTCATAACATACATCACTCCCTTGCTCTTCATCAAAAATAAACCCACCAAAAATTGAAATACCAAAGGCAGCCCTGCCTCTATGGAGTAACCCCCATCCTTTTCCCCCCAAACCTCTTAACAATAACTACTGAAAAGTTGCCCACCCCAAAGAGTCAAGCGTGCTTCAGTCATGAAAAGAACATAAACTGGGGTGATGATGTAGTCATTAAAGCAAGACTTCTCCCAGCGTCAGGAGCAAGAAAGCTCTGGAGACAGTTGAGAGGTGAGTTTTCTAGGAGTCCTCAGAAGAGCTTTAGATGATGACGGTGTCAGCCCAGCCCCCCTTGACCAGTCAGATTCCAGTTACCCAAATCTCTTGTGTAGTCTCAGCCTGCTACACAACTTCAGGACAGACAGGGACAAAGGAAGAGGGGGAGTCACCTCCCTGCATTTATCCCCCCACTAATCCCTCCCCTCCTGGAGTGTCTCACCTGAGCCACTGACTCTGACAGGTGTGGAGGATGACTGAGCCTATCTGAGGGTTTAGGGCTTGGCCCTGAGAGGCTTCTCACATTTCTGTGGTACAGAGGGAACTCGGGCACCAGCACAAGCACTGGCTCCTTCTGGGGCTGAGGGTGGGCAGGAAGGGACCCCCGAAGAGTGGACAGGCAGTAGGGCTCAGCTACACAGCAGGATACAGGTTACACCCCAAACCCACCAGTTCAGGTGTGCTGCACTGCAGGTTAATTAAAGCTTTGTTTTGGCACTTGTGATGGAGGAGCAGAGCTGGGTGTGGGTCTCCAGTTTTGCAAAGGAACTTCCATTTCTGTGGACTCCCTGAACTGCAAAAATACAAATGCGGGCAAAGAAATCAAATGTTGCCTTGCTTTCCTCGAGGCTCGTTCCTGGAAAACAATCCAGTTCCTTTAAAAATGGTCCTGAATCCCTGTATTTCCAGCTTTTTCTCAATGCTTGAACAAATACCATGCTCCCAGTATACCCTCCCATCTGCTAAAGAAATTCTGCTTCCAGAAATTTTGGGTCTCTTTTCATATACCATGTTAATTAATTGCCCTGAAGCTTACCTTTCCCTTTCTTACCTTTTGCTTGTTTATCAGCTCATTCTTGCAATATTTGTTAATTGTTGCAGACAGTTCTGTTTAAGGAGGATTTGCTCTTTTCCTGCCAATCTTTTCTTTCCACTTGACCCTACAGTAACTTTGCCTATCAAAGTAAACACAAGCTGCCTGGTTTGCATATGAAAGAATAAAGACAGTGGGTGGGAAACAAACGGGCATTGTTGCAAGACGTGGTGTTTATGGCTGCAAGTTCCCCACCTCTGCCCTAGGTGAAGGGACAGGTATTTGATTAGAGGAGAACAAACAGTACAGTCCCCCTTCCATCCCCTGCCCCAGCGGCGTGGCTGGGGACACAGTAGCATAAAGCAGCAGAGGTGGAAGCTGAACACTGTTTATGTAAAGCAGCAGATGGTGGCATTACATAATCTTAAATGTTATATATGTATATATATATATTTATATATCGATTTCACTGAGGCAACAGGACATTACATCTCAGGGCCAATGTGTATTGCTGGCTGGGGGGTCGGTCTACAAACCATGTGACAAGTTGAACATGTTTTTGGCTGCTATGTCTCAAGAACAAAAAATTTAGCTGCAGATTTCCATCTCACACCTTCTCCCAGCAGAAGGAGAAAGGAAAGGCTAAAGGTCATCAGAGAAGAAGTAAGAAATTGTCACTGGTGAGTCCAGCTCCTGCAAAAGCAGCAGCATAAACAGCCAAACATGTAAATGAGCATGGAATTCCAGGTATGTGTTACATGTTGAATCCTTGCAATATCTGGCCAAAACCCCTTTACCCCTTTACCCAGGAGCGGTTGATTACTGCCACGCATGTGGGGTGCACGTTGTTTGAACCCTGTGTGCCCCAAGTTGTCCTGTGCTGGTGTCAGTGAGCTGAGCACCGCAGAGACCTGAGGCCATGCAGGGGGGCTCTGCTGTGGACACTGCCCCAGTGTCCTTTGTCACAAGCTGCCAGACTGAAGGAGTGACAAAAGATTGTGTGGATGGATCCCAGGTGTCCATGCTGAAATGACCATGGAGCACAGGGCTCCCAGCTGATGGCAACTGACAGCACCTGTACAGGGGAAAAAAAGCGCCCGCCTGCACACCACCAACACCACCAGAAACCTCCCACCCCTCCTGTTCCAGAACTCAGAGTTACTGCTACGCATCCTGTGATGGTGACTGGCCATTTTGGCAGAGAACACAGGCATTGCCCCTGCAAGTTGGTGCTGGGCGTGAAATGGCCGTTGGCCTTTAAATGCAGAAAGAGCAGCAGGCATTGAGTGCACATTAATTTAAAATGTAATTTTTATCCTCTGCCTGGGACTCACGTGGGATTTATGCTATTAAGTATTAAATACCAAGACCTTTATGCAATGAGGCAGCTTTACTGAATAAAATTACATGAAACAATGAAATCAGAAGCTTTGCAAATATTAACCATGTGACAAGTTTCAGAAAACAGGGTGAGGACGCAGAGGGGATGTGTCCTTCAGTCAGTGACCCCCACTGAGCTCCTGGCCCAGGGGCTTGTGGCCTCTGGTATGTGCCTGAACGAGGGGCTCTTTCTTACAGCTGCACTGCACCAGTGTCTGCACCCTCATGAGGGCAAGGCTTGCACATCAAAACAGGGGTGTGAAGGGTAGCTCAACTTCTAATTTGTGAGAAGTCCAACAGCAAATTACAATTTTCTCTTTATTTTGGTTTTCTTTCCGTTACATGGCACTCCAGGGAATTGTTTGAATATTCTGCATGAGAATGGTGATTACTTTGTCAAGACTGGCTGTTGGAGTGACATGGAGCTGACTTCATTCCATGTCTGGATGGGAACAAAAACACTTCTGGAGCAATTGCCAAAACTGACCTCTAATTAACACTGGTACCACTGAAACTCAATTCTCTAGGACGTGCAAATAAACAACCACAATAGAGTCCCAAATTTAATGACTGTTCAGTAATGTGTTTTACTCTTAGATTGTTTCAGGATTTAAAAGAATGGGATGTAAGTTACTATCCCACCTCACAGCCTGGCTGATACCCAAGCATTAACACCTATCTGGGTCATACCTGCTCTGTAAGCCCTGATCTCAGAAAACCTGATTGATGTGGTCTGAGATACAACTCAGCATAAGCATGGGTTAAGGACCTGCTCCATGTGAGGCACTTCTTTGAAGTTCCTGTATTTAAATATTTTCCTAACCCAAAATATTCAAGTCTTCTCTCACATGAGGTCATTTGTCAGCAAGTACCGAGAGCATGAACTGGGAGAGGTAAGAGCATCTTGTTATTAGAGCAGAGACTGGTCCTCTTTTCGAGCAATTCACTGAGGTTTTCTAAGTGGAGAGAGGAGAGAGGAAAGCTCTTTGTTAAAATGCTCATCTTACAAAAATAGAACAGGAAGAAAAAAACTCTTTCCCAAGTTCTCGAAATGGACGTGATGTTGAGATTGAGATTTTTAGAACAGAAGACTAATGTGATGAAAAGTAATTGGAAACGTGTTTGAACTGCTTTTAAAAAGATTGTCTTTGGGGAAAACATCCATTTAAGAGGAAATAAAGAAGCGTAAGGGCCTGAAGGCAAAGCAACCTTCAATAAAGTGCATGGCTTGCTTCTGCAGCCCAGGGAGCGAACATTCCAGGTCGAGCAGCCCCAGCTCAGCTGTGTGCTCCCCTGGCCAAAACACTCTGTCCATCACTCCTACTGGGGAAAAAAAACCCACAGGGAAGCCCAGGCAGCAGGAACACGGGTACCACGGAACAATGTAAATACAGACATTAGTATAATTTCTGTCAGAATAGATGACTGAAGGAATTTCTGCTGTACCATTTGCAGTTCCAAATTTAACCTGTGCCACAAGAAGGAGATTTTTAAACATTAAACATGTTTTCCACGTGCTGTGGAAGGACTCTGTGTACCTTTGAAATTAGCTGTCTCCACCATTTGTGTTGCATCTGCTTATAGTCCAGCAACCTGCCAAGGACAGAGCCAGCCAAAATAGCAATAAAAATAATTTCCAAGGTCAGGGGAATGCATCACGCTTGGGGCATTAAAAATCTCAGCTTTGCTCTAAGCTGCGTTGATAATCGGCACCAGAGACAGCAGGGAGGACTTTCCACCGGGGCGTTGTGCTGCTTGGTGTCCATATGGCTCAGTGATATTTTGCTCGATTTATTTCATGGTTGGAGAGATCAGAGTTTTCCTTGAAGAGCTGGCAGGCAGAGTAGACAAAATTCCCACGGTATTTTCCTGTTGTAGCAGCAAACTGCAAGGAGAAGAGTCCCCGCTGGGCTTTTGTGGATGAGAGGGCTCTGGAACAGCAGTGGCACGCCAGGACACAGAATTGTGCAGGAGCTGAGACAATTCCTCAAAGAAGTTCTGGCTGATACTCACCTCCCCTCCTGCTCAAGTGAGGGAGTGGCGCAGTTGGAACAGGCACTGCCACCCAATGCAGAAGTCACTGGTGACCATGTCCATCCCCCTGCCTTGGAATCCTGTTTGGATAGCACTTCCAAAAGCACCCAAACCTCTCAAAGCTGGGAGAAGCCAGAAAAATCAGTGTGGTCTCGGAAGCTTTAGGAAAAGATATAAAGGTAAATATTGCCACCTCAATAACAATAGCTTCTCACTACTGCAACTATTCTTCTACCAATATTTTGATGTTTTCACTTACAGTCATTACAAATGACTTATTCCTGTCCCCAGACACCAACCAGAGCCACCATTAGTAATATTCTGACCACAGGCAGGTGTAATAAGATTATCAAGGTGTTGACACTTAAAGATACAAGTAAAGGAACATAATAAATTGCCAAGGACTGCGAGCAAGGAACACAATGTTCTTTCTTTGTGAAATAGCACCTGGCAGGGAGGGGTCTTTTGACTTTGTTTTGTGTAGACAACAGCTTTCAAATTACCCAGGTAATCCACTTGGTCTCCCAGAGCAGAACGGGTCGGCAGAATGGCCCTCGTGCCCTTGAACACAGGATGTCCCTGCCCTGGGAATCGCAAGACGTGGGGGATGCAGGGGAGCTCCATCATCATTTGTCCCACCCTCTCACAAACTGGAAATGAATCCACGTGTGTGCAACGCTTAGCAAACACCTCTGCACACTTCCCTCCTGCCCCACATATATTCCAGTTTTAACTAAACTGTGCATTATGTGCCAACAAGATCATTGTGTGGACACGCCTAGTTTGTACAGAAACATCCATCCCAGCCAAATAAAATATTTATGTTATTTTAAGCTTCTGCTACTTAAAAAAAAAAAAAAAGCAGTAGGCTGAGAACATCACTGTACAGGAACAAAGGTGGGGAGCACAAAAGAGACACTGGGTCCTGAAGTCAGAGAGGTGATCCTCAAACACAGTTTGGGAAGGCGAGAGATGCACAGCATTAAAATGACAGCCCGAGCGCATCAGGGACATGGCCCCAGGTGTCAGGAGTACTGCCAGGGCCAGCACCAACCACAGGCACACCCAGTCATCTCCCCTCTCACCCATCCCACCTGCTTTGCCTGTGGAGACACCAGAGTGTGGGGAAGCAGCTTGGCTTACCCTGAACACAAGGGTCATGCCCTGGACTGAGGAGGTGATGCTCTCCTGGTCCTTTCACTGTTTTACAGAAAGCTGCCACTTCTTCCAGCAGCCCCAGGTCTGTGATGTGCACAAAGGAAAATGAGGACGATGCAGATGAGTACCTGGCAAACCACTGTGGCAAATTCCCTGGAAAAGTGAAGAATTCTAAAGGGCAGTGCAAAGTAATGGATTGCTCCAGCAAAGGTGATTTGACAGCAGCTGCACGATTTGAATTCAGAGAAAAACACGGCAGGGCCTAAACAGGAGTGTTGACCATGAAGTAGACTTTCCTGGAACTGAAGTGAAAAGGCTAATTCATCAAGCTGTAATGAGAACCTCATTGTCATTCATCTTTTATGTGAATATTTGCAGGTAAGAGCCTGGATGTCAGGGGAAAGCCCTGTAATTAATTTATCTCTGCTGTGTAAAAGGTAATGGATCTGAACAATAGGTTCTGTCCCAGCACAGCTGCCTCAAATAAAAAATCAAAGTGATTATTTAGGTACTATTTCTGCTTCCATCAAAGAAAAAATAAATAGCTGCAGAAAAACTGGAACCGCGAAAAATACACTGACAGAAAAGGTGCAGAAGACCACTTCCAAAGATCATATTGGCAAGAACAACCCAAATCCTCAGCAGTGAGAGGTAAAAAAAAGTATCATTCGTTTGCAATGGGAGAATTTTATACCTATCTGAAGGTACCAAGTTAGGATTAAGGCCAAAAAATGGAAGCAACGATCAAAGTTATCTTCCATGGCCCTCAATGTTCAGAAGACTGTGTCAAGACTCCCTACAATTACAAAACCCTGGCTTTCTCTTGCTGTGCTTGCTTTAATCAAAACCCTTTATTTTTTGGAAAGCACAAGAGGCACCAGACGAACTGACACCCCGTTGAAAGTCAGCAAAATCTGTGCGCTTCATAGCAATTTCTGCCTTTGCCCTCACTTCCCCCTACTCGCCCAGCAGCCTGGTCTGCAGGACGCTGGATCAGTTTTAAGCACTCAGCCGCTTTCTCTCGAAGGGCCCTACCGGGGAGCAGTGTCCTGCCTGAGTGTCCTGCTGCTGTCCTGCCTGAGTGTCCTGCCTGAGTGTCCTGCTGCTGTCCTGCCCGAGTGTCCTGCCCGAGCGTCCTGCCCGAGTGTCCTGCCCGAGTGTCCTGCCCGAGTGTCCTGCTGCTGTCCTGCCCGAGTGTCCTGCCTGAGTGTCCTGCTGCTGTCCTGCCCGAGTGTCCTGCCCGAGTGTCCTGCTGCTGTCCTGCCCGAGTGTCCTGCCCGAGCGTCCTGCCCGAGTGTCCTGCCGCTCCGGGCGGGGCGCTGGGGCCGAAAGAAACTCGCCGTGGCTCGGCGGGGGCTGCTGCAGACGGAGCTCTGCGCTCGCTCCATCACCGTCCATCACTGCCCGGCACCGCGGCGAGGGAGGACTGACCACAGCCACACCAACGCGGCGAGAGTCGCCGCTCGCAACGGGACGGGCAGCTCCGCACGCAGACCCTGCCGGACACTCCGGCACGGACAGCTGGGATGCTCCAGTCCTGGGGATGCAGCAGGAGCAGGGGCTGGATTCTGCCTCAGCAGCACCGACTGCAGCAGTGCTCCTCTCTGACAGGGAGAGGATCTGTCCGTCTGCTCAAAGACCCACACCTGCACACAGGTGAGACACCTCCTCCCTCTTCCTTCCTGCTCACTGCAGCAGCCCTGTTTCCAACCCCGAGTAAACAAAACTTGCCTCAAGGGCATCATGCTGCCGTGGCTGAAGTCAACAACAGAATTTTCATTGACTTCAATGCTCCTGAACTTTGCTTTGAAAGAAAAATTACCAAATCAAGTGAAAACAAAACAAAACAAAACAAAACAAAACAAAACTAGTAGGATACTTCCCAGGGAAAGTGAATTCAATCCTCCTTCCTTCTTTAATTTGAATTCCAGGACTTTAAGTCATTAAAATGAATTTTTTTTTTCCAAATCAAATAAATTTCTGCAAGCCCCCTCTCATTTCTTTGGACCAAATCTCACAAACAGGGCTAGGATTTTCAAGAACCAGCACTCAGCCAAAATCAGACCTGACAGCAACCAGCCACCTGAGGGTGGCAATGGGCTTGGAGTGGCTCCTGAGGACCTGGTGCTGGCAGTGATAAAATACATAATCACATCTTTAAGAAAAAATACAGATTAGAAATGAGACCCGTGAGGTCCAGCTGTGGCAGAACCATGGAGACACTAAATCAGAGCAGAGCAGGGAAACCTCTGAGGAGCACAGAGGTAAGACTGGAGCCTACCAGGGCTGCTCTGGAGGAGAATACCCCTGAGAAAGGTCTCTGGGCTCTCACTTGATGGCAGGTTTGCACATGCGGTGGGACTTCCCATCTGACTCAGGGGATGGCACTGAGCACCTCTGCCAACACCCACACTGTGACTGCACAGTGCCAGCAGACCAACAACATGCAGAAAAAAGTCATATGAGAGCTGATGATAATTAGCACAAAAACATCCACATTGATTTGACAGCCACCCGTAATGCTCATCAACTGTGGCAGCACGGCAGAGAGGAAGAGTTCCAGAGCATTTCATTTGTTTGTAGTGGCAGTGAATCTGGGTGAGACCTGACCTCTCATCCTGGTGAGGTTGAGGTTTCCAAGCAGTGACTAACTGAAGACCATTTAATGCAATTCTGCAGGGGCACCAGTAGACTTACAGCAGTGACAGAGACTTGCCTGAACTGCCTTTTGTACACACAGGTGCCAGAGACAGTTCTTGCCCTTTGGCAACGATTGACCCAGAAATGGACTGGTACAGGTTGAGGTCCAGCTCAGCGTGTGTTTGGTGTTGAGCACAAGCTGACAGCCCTGCTGCCAGGCAGCTTCCATCCAGCAGTTCGAAACCTCAGGGAGCAAGTGGAAAGACAAGGGAGTGGGACAGCTGGGGCTGCATAAATTATCAGTCACAGCAAATGATGTATCAATATGTAAAAAGAAGAAAGAGCAGCCTGGGTCACTGTTTACAGCCAATGTGTTAGGTGAGCTAATTAAAGAGACAAGAAGGAAATTACAGTTGGTGGAAAGTGAGGTTGTTGATGTCTGAGAAAGGAAAAAAACATCCTTCTGCCCATGCCAGACCTGCCAGGTGTCCCTCCATGGCCGTGGCTGTGCTCAGTGCAGGGACCGTGCAGGGCCAACAGGCAGAAGGGATTTTTAGGGTGAGGAAAGCACAGCAAAGGAGAGAAAAGGCAAAGAAGCACTGCTGAGCCCCGAAACACAAAAGCAACAGCAATTTGGGTCTGTTCTAGAGTTGAGATCCTATTTTTTTCTACTTTACATCACCACGGAACTCTTGAGATTAAAACAACCACGGTGCTCACCAATACACTGGTGAATCCACAAACATGTAGGTTTCCAGGATTTTTAAATTTTTTTTTTCTGTTTGCTGGTGTGGTTGGAATTCAGCCTTTAAGGATGTTCTTGCCAGCTGGAATATCCCAGAGGGCATGTTTCTTCCTCTGTTTTGCTGGCAACCATGAGGAAAAAATCATAATGAATGACCTCTTTCCTCTTTTCCTTCCGCACCAGCTGGCTCTGATACCCTTTCCGAACCTCCACTTTCATTTTCTACCAAAACAGAATCTCATTTCCCAGAGACTTCTTCAGGCTTCTCAAGATAATGAAAAAACCAGCATAATGGAAATATTTTGCATGGGCTTTCCTCTTTCAAATGAACTTGCTTTTTTATTTGGAAAGCTATTGGAATAAGTAATTTCCCTCTATTCTGTTAATCCCAGCTCCCTGCACATCAAGACTCATCCTAAACTGGCCATACTGAAAGCCGTTAGATAACCTTCACAGGGCAGAAACAGAGCTCTCTGCGATTGCTCTGACTAAATAGTTTGCCAGAAGGAAAACACAGAATGGGTCTTCAGAAGTGTACGGGAAGAAAAAAGCAAGAGGATAAGATTTTTTTTCTTTAAGTATTTCCTCTTGATTCTTTGTTTCCACAGAACGTGAGCAGAGTGGATGCAGCCCTTCCCAAGAGCGGCTCCGGCACTGCCATGCGTGGGGAGCGCGGCCGGCTCAGAGCCCGCAGTGCTGGGGCTGAGCTCCAGACTGGACACCAGACAGGATGGGAACACCCCAAAAAGGCAGGTCTCAGTCTCCAGCCGAGCCCAGAGGGCGGCTCTGCAGAATCTGGTGCTTGACTGACATTTTCCTCCTTTAACATTTTCTTTTTCACATTAAGTTTTCTCCAGTTCCAGTTGTTCTGGTTTGAGTCCAGTTTGCTCCGTGGGCATGACAGGTTGCTTAGCAGCCGACTTTAAAGTTCGATTATTGTATTAATATTGATGCTATCATTGCATGAATCATGATTCCTGTAGGAGGAATAATTTAAGTTTCTTTAAAATATTGATTTTGGAAAGATACCAAAGTGGAGGCACATGGGGCTGAATCCTGCTGGCACAGCAGCTGGAGGATGAGCATCACCAACTGTGCTGGGTGGGATGGAGACTGGGAAAAGCAGACGGAAATTCTGGGATAATTTAGATTTTAATGCAGCTGCTCTCCACTGGGGGCACAAACTCAGGACAACACAAAAATATTTCTGCATTCAAAGGAGCTGATATTCTCATGTGTACGGGAATAACTTTTTCTTGGAGTCAGGGAGATTTCCAAGGCCATAAATAGGAGTTCTAGAAATCTTATCTGGAATCTCTAGAATATGATCAGAAGTCAAAAAAAGGCATGAACGCAGAGTTCTGTCACGAATGTCTGTATTCTCTCAATATTTCCCACATAAAATACAAAAAAAGGGTTATATAAATAACAGTCTGTGAAAATGTCCTTAATGGCTGTGCTTTGACACATCTTTAAGATCATAAACTTCACTCTTTTTAATGTTTTTGGTAAGACTTGTAATGAGAAAAGACAATTCCAAAGTCCTGACATTAATAAGTCTATTGTAAAAAGGTCACCTTCGCCTAAGAATGTTTTATTATCAGTGGAGCAGAATAGCTGTGAATATGTAATGACTTTTATCTGATGATTGCCTTGTATTCTTTCTAAGGAAAGAAGGCTTCAGATGTTGATAATTTACATATAAGCGTTGAAGTGTTTGGCAGCAGAAAAACAAACTGGTTCAGAGAAATTAATTATAAAGCAGCCATAGAAGAGACATGAAAATTAACTTCTGATCTTCTTGTGTCTCTAAGAGATTTTAAAAATCACCACAGGACTGCCTGTCCCCTGGGACGTCACTGTACAGCTGGAGTGAAACCACACACGAGAGATTCACTTTCTGTGTAAATCACTGGAAAGGTTATTTCTCGTTTTCATTTGGTTTTTCCACGTTGGTGTAGAACCTCCACCACTTGCATTTAGCAGAACATAATGGATTGGGAGGTACACAGAGAGGAGATATAGATATAGATACATAGATAGATAAATGTGAGTGCTAGTGGGAACAGGAGCTCAGATTAACAACTAAGACCAACAGCCACGTACAAAACCAGAGCTGTGTGAAGGTCCCTGTCCCCAGGAGCTACCAACAGGAGAGACCAAGGGGAATTAGCAGTCAGGATCAAACTGAACACACGTGGGACAAGCGAACTCATGGAGTCCTGCCAGGAGCTGCCAGCCTGGCATGGGTCTGCTGCGGGGTACAGGACCTGTTCTGCAGCCACCGACACAACTCTGCAGCTCAGAAATGCCCCTCCTGCCTGCCACGACCCCAAGCACATCTCATGCTCTGTGCTTATGTCGGATTAGGTTTCCCCAGGAGAACTGGGTGTTCATAACTAGCTATGCCAGAGCTTGTTTGTTGTTTTGAGTCATTACATTTCACTTAATTACTCCTGATCTACCACCAATGAAGGTTTTTCAACAAAAGCTGTCTCTTAAGAAACCATTTTTATATACTAATGATCTTATCTCAGGAATGTTTTCCAAAGAGCAGTTAAACATCCTGCTCCATTACTAGGGGACACAGTGAAAAGTAGGGATATTTTTATAGCCGTAGTTTCAAGAAAAAAATATTTTCTAAAAGTGCTATCTGGGACAAAGGCTTTGTCTTACTGTGAAGTCCAATTACCTGGGGACTAAATAACTGCAAAACTTCATCAGTGCAGCAATGCCGTGCCAACTCATCAGTATTTCAGAGGAAATACAATGGATATTCACAGAGGATGTTTTTTTGTTGCAAAGTGATGGCTGCTGACTCCTGGAAGCCATTTTGTGGTTCTGCAGGGAGGCAGCATGCCACCTCTCATAACAGCACTGAGGTCCTTTCATGCGCCAGAGCATCAGAGAAAAACAGGAACAGCTCTGAGGGCTAAGTGAGGGGCTGGGAAAAGGAGTGGAGAAGAACCAGAGGAGCAGGACAGGCAGCAATCGAGATTCATCAAGAACTCTTTTGTCAAGAAGCTGGAGAGACCTGAACTGTAAATGGGACTTAGAGAAACAGGAGAAGAGAGGACAAAGCAATCCAGAATGTAGTGAAAGCTTGAGGATGTGCAACTGCAGCTCTCCAGGAGTCAGATGAGCTGAAGTTGAACTCTTTAGGTGCTTCCAAGCATGTCCTGTGCTATTTGCACCAATTACAGGGCTGCTGTCCAGCCTGCCCTCCAGTTTGGAGCCTAATATGAAACAGGAGGAGCCTTAATCTCTCTGTTTCAGGAAATGGGTATTTAACCTAATTTTTTCAAACCCTAATTGCATCCTTATTCTTCCTAATACTGAGCTAATAAATGAGGCATTCCAGATTCCACCCTGGCATTTCAGCACACCATAAAAAAATACACAACAGATTAAGCAACCATTAGCTGTGTCGTGCATTCTCAGCCGGTGCAGCTCCAATGCCACATTTCACAGATGGGTTCAGCGACTGCTGTTCTGTGAGGGCAGAAGCAGCGGGGTGGGCTGATTAAACCAAACTAACAACCTAATTTGGGGCTGCTTCTTCTGTTTCATCATAATAAACTTGAGTTGGTTTGTGCTTTCTCCATTCTGTCACCAGAGCGTCTTTTTCAACAGAAGAAATCCAGTTCCAGTGACGCCATCCCCAGAGCAGAGCCCACTGTGAGAGGCCACAGGCACTGAGGTGCTTTTGTGGGACTGTGCTTATGTCTCCATTAAACAATGAACACTGACAGATGAAAATATTCACACTTGCCACAAAACTTGCTTCATTTTTCATCCTGTTGTGGATGAAACACCTTCTTAATGTCTTTTACATCAAAGAAATTATTTCTTTATCTGATATCATCCAACGTGTTTTCCGTTCCCAATCTCCATTCCCCTAGAAAGCTCAACACTAATTGGCATTCAGTGAAAAAATTGTCTTTACTTTTGTTAATTATATCACATTGTTCAACTCCCAAGATAAGGGAATTACTGTCCTCAATACCAAACAATGATGCTACTCCTGTCAGGAGAAAGGGATGAGGCATAAAAATTCCAGAAGTAATACTCCACCAGTGAAAGGTGACTTTTGTCAGCTCTTCTGACCCCCAAACTCTGCTTGGAGCTCTGGCTATAGACAAACACCCTCGTCCCAGTGGGAGCAGCCAGCTCCCCAAGCACCCTCTGTCCCACTCCTTCGTGCTGTGTGAGCACACACACCTTTCACTGCCCCCAGCGCATGCAGTGCTGCAACCCGGGTTCTGAAGTCACCACTGAGCTTCAAAAACCTGCAGGTAGGAGTTCACAAAGCTCAAGTTAATCTGTATGATGGTGTCTGATTCAGGGAAGCAAGAAGAGGCTGCTCCAGCTCCTACACAGACAGAATTTATTCCACCCCATCTTGCAAGAGATGTAGTGTTCCTTTTGTCTTGTTTTTAATTTTTATAAGAGGAAAAGACTTGAAAAAGGACATATCTGCACAGCCTAATTCCCAATTGCACATCTCAGTTTTGAGTCCAGAGATGAACAGGATGCAGTGGTGTGAATTGTTACAATAACATTAAAAATGCAGCAGAACTCATTATCCTAAGTTTAATCTCTCCCTCTGAAATTCTGTCAGACTCATTATGTTGGTTCCCTTTTTGACATGGTTTAAGCACCTCCAGGGAGCAGCTGTACAGTACCAATAATAATGATTAAATTGCTGTCTAAAGCTTCACTGGACATCAAAAATAAGTAGATTAAATTCACACTTACAGACACTTTTAAAAGAAAATTACCAGTGTACCAAAAGGGTGGAGCTTATGATATGCCCTTATGGAGTAACTAAACACCAGCTCACAGAGCAAATGTCACATAAATCTTATGGACACAGGACTCCGAGGGGTCCAGGTCACAGCCCTGAGGGAGGCTGTGTTCTCAGGGAAGCAAAAAGTTGACACTTCATCCAAACATCTCACAGACCCCAGCTTTGGAAAGTGCTGCTTCCTGCCTTCTGGAGGTGCCATTTCCACTGCACAGCAGATCTCAGCCAAGCCCCTCCCGGGCTCCAGGTGCTCCCACCTGGGCCACCAACGAGCCCCAGCCCCACCAGACTGACCAATCTGCAGGGCAGCCTCAGCAGAGCCTTTTCTCAGCACTTACCATGCAGCTCCACCACGTGCCTTGAGGTCCTGCTCCAGGTCAGAGGAACCCCAAAACCATCTGTATTTGCCAGCTGTATTAGTAGGCCTAAAGGAAAAATGTTTAACTCTTCAAATTCTCTTTAGTTTCTGATCTGACACAGTTACTTCAAAAGTATCACCATACAGATTCATCCACATTTAAGACAATATAACCTCTTCTCAATAAAGGACCCCACTGAGATTTAATCAGTACTCTAAATTAAAAAGCACATAAAAGTTTTCTTGAGGACAAGTAATGCAAGTGCATGCTTACTTTTTGGAGGGGAGAGTTTTAAACAGAGCTATATATAGATGAATATCATCAACCAAATTTGTAATTAATTCCAGCAACTCATTAACCGTAAGAGTAAAGTCACTGGAGCTTCACTAGTTTATGAGACCTACGGATGGGTGTCCATTTACTTACTAAAGTATGTAAATCATGCCAGGGTTTTATTAGGTGGAGTATTGACTAATACAGAGACTCTGTCTGCCAGAGCTGCAAAGAACCAGAACAGCTTTTTAACTGAAATTCCACTTCAGCGCTCAGGGGTTAAGTGGGACACAAACAATATATAAACTTTGTGCTAATTTCTCCTTAAATTATCAATGTTCCCACTGAGAGTCAGTAAAACTGACCTCCAGCTGCCCTGAAAAGTCATGGTTAAAGGAGTGGAGATCCTGGGCTGCACCGGGTCTGTGTGCTCGATTCTTTGAAGAGTGCTGCCTGTGTCCCAG
Source organism: Eulacestoma nigropectus (assembly GCA_013397775.1). Taxonomy (NCBI): domain Eukaryota; kingdom Metazoa; phylum Chordata; class Aves; order Passeriformes; genus Eulacestoma; species Eulacestoma nigropectus. The sequence goes on from VZTE01001746.1 coordinate 3,827,695, forward strand.
CGTGCATCCCTAAATAAACCAAAACTAAACTGAAAAGTTGCTTTGAATTATTATTAACAAGCACTGCACTATTTTAATTGGCCCCCTGGTGAATACTGGCCTAAGCATAGGGACAATAAATTGCCCTACTGTGTGAAATTTCTGTTTCGAATCCAACAGTAAAAAAAGCCCCATAAAACATAAGCTCATGGAGAGAGCTGAGAGCACCAGGTCTGGTGAGAGAATCTAACAGTAAAAAAATTTTAATCCAACAGTAAAAAACCCAATTGTTTTGAATCCAACAGTAAAAAAAGCCTCCCAAACTCAGAAAAAAGCACTGACGTGCACATAAGCACATGGAGAGAGCTGAGAGCACCAGGTCTGGTAAGAGCTCTCTGTTCAGCCAGTGCTGGAACTACCACACAGTGATGGGCAGGCAAACTCCAGCATCAAACCAGCTGTGGTGATTGAGTGTTTGAACTCAAGACTAAAACAGTCCAGTTTTTGTGTATCAGGAATGTTTGGAAACTGTATTACTTAGCCTTCTACAAAGGCTGTTTCTTTTCTGGAGGTTGAGGGAAAGCATCTTGCAGAGCCCCACTGATGTGTTGCACCTCCTGCTGGACCTGGGTTTTCCAGAATCACTTGGAAGTCAAAACAGGAGAAAAAAAAGAGTCAAGTCCTCCTACAGAAAGCAAGAACTGAGCCAAATCAGCCTCCAAGTAAGCTCTACCAGTTCTGTTGCCACCCTCTATTCATCAGGAACAATGAGTGCAGGCATTGAAATTCCACACTGGTTTGATAAACAGAGTGCTGCTTTTTCAGTGTGTCACATTTAGGCAAGAGAACAGATTCTGGCTGTAAAAAAAGTACCCTTGGAACCTGCTTTTATAGTTCTTACTTGAAATATTTCTCAACAGTCCTCTCATCACATGCATTTAAACAACTGCAGCCTCAGGAGTGTAATAACCAATAGCAAACCCACTGACTTTTCCAGGGCAGAAATACAAGTCCTACATGCAGGTCACAATTTAATGAGTTCACAGACAACAAAGCTCCCAAACCAGAGGGGAATCAATGCTAATTACGACAGGGAATCCCAGTGTCTCCACTGCATCTGTAGTGTCACTCACCCGCAACCACCAACTTTTCACATATTGATTTTAAGGTTAGCATCAGGCACAGCACCTTGATGTGAAACGTGTCCCTCTGCCCTCAGATTTGCACTGACAGGGATCAAACAGCCAGTAATTGGTAGGGGGGAAACATCCCATACTCCCCAGGCATAACTGGAACAAAGGAAATCCCAGATTCATGAATATTTAGCAAGTTTCCACACTCCTATGCATGACAGATGTATTTTGGTTTTAGAAGAATGTCAAAACCATTCACTGCAGTTCCCTTGTGAGATTAGAGTGGCCCCTTTTCTGGGAGCAGTTGGTTTTGTGGCTTCATCCTGCATCTTCCTGAGGATTGGTTTAGGGCTGGAACTGTTCAGGGAGGAAAATGGCAACCATACAGACATCTTTTATTTTCAATTTTCATTTCAATTACATTTATCTTTGGGCTTTGAGGTTGTTTACATCTGAAATGTATCTGCCATTGCTCACATGAGTTCTCTGAAAGGATTGTCAAGACAAAGGAATCACACACAACCACAAGTGTCACCTGAGGAGGAGTTGTGAGCAGCAGGCTGGACCAGAGACAAGCCTTGTTGGCATCCTGACCAGGGGTGGCACAAAGCCCTGGGCTACAGCCAGAAACACGAGCTGGGGACACGTAAGCTTTGGTGTGCCCAGCTGGCTAAGATGGGTTTGGGAGCCATGGCCACCTCCTCATGGGCCAGAGCAGCCACAGACACCTCCCCGTGGCTTTACCCATCCCTTGGGAATTCCAGGCTGGGGTGGCCAGGAGAGCTGTGCAAGGGGCAGAGGGGTACATAAAATGCTCCATCGGTGAATTTAATGCCTGGTGATAAAATGCTTTATCCATTCTGAAGGACGGTGCTTAAACAGATGCTGTTAGTGGTTGTATTTCAAAAGTCAATGGGGCTAAATAAATCTAAAATTTACTTCTAATAAAAGTGTTACGAGGCCAAGCTCTTTTTATTCTTTAGGTGTTCAACTAAGCAAAAATCCAGAGATCTGTTGGAGAATTTAAGACTGCCATGAACAGGAAAGCTTTTTAGTTAAGCTTTCATCTCTTCATGTGAAGAACTAAATTGATGATTTTTAAATAATTTACATCCCAGAAGTAGTGTTAAAAAAATGTCCCAAATGGAGCTAAAAGCATCGTAAATATCATTTCCTGTCAGATTATATGAAATACCCTGATAAATGAACAGCTCTTAAAAGGACACTAACAGTGGACTTGGAAGGCCTGACTCCAGGTTTCTGAAAATGCCAGCTCTGAGCAGCTGCCGTTTGACTTTGGCTCTTCAGCCCTGAGCAAGCCATGAGATACAGAAGGATGAGTGTGCACTTTTTTCCTTTCTCTGATTTATTACATCAATGCTCATGTTTTGAAGAGCCTTATCCATCTAAGAAACAAAGGGAAAACTAGTCATCAACCCAGAACCTGGGGAAGGGGAGAGAGACACAACTGTTTATTGGCCCAATAAAGATCCTTTTGAACGCATCACCAGCTGCCAACAAATGCAAATGTCTTTTATTTTCCTTTCAGTGAGTGCATGTGGGAGGGAAGGAGAGAGAGGAAGGAGTCTGTGTTAGCTCTGCTGTTACACTGCTGAATTAAGACAGCCACCTACCCATCATCTACTTCCAAATCCCTTCTGATTTTCAGACACAACTGACATTTCACTGCCTTCTGTTGCCCATCCTGCTTAAGTATTAATGCATCCAAAGGTTCAGATGACTGCAGCCATCCAGAATAGAGAATCAGAAATTAAAAGCAAACAGGCAGAACAAAGCCCAGTAATGAGTGCGTGGTTCTGAGCTTGCTGGGAAAGCTGAGATGAGCATACAGTCAGCTTGAGCTGTGAGTCATCCTTTCTTGTTATTAATGCAGTATTTATCAGCACTCACTCCTTTCCTCATGATTTCTGCCAGCTCTGTTTTCACACCACGTTCATCACCACAGCTTTCCCGTTTCTCTGCCCAGCTAGCACAGTGCCCTTTGTGCCCAGCAGGCCCAGCTCGTGCTCTCAGGCTCTGTGTCCCGCACTCCCATTGTGCCAGCAGCCTGTTTCTCTGGATGTTACACTTCTTTTGCAATTGTTTGTGTTTCTACGTGATGGGGCAGCAGTGGTGAAATAAGAAGTGACAGCCTACATAGAGTGTTGTTATGACGCCGTCATTTCAATTTTCAAGCAGATGGAGCCGGCACAAATCGAAGGCAGCTCTTCGGACACACTAAATGGCTTCAGCACGATGGTGGAACTGACCTCTGAGCCCAAGACGTGGCACTGTCCTTCAAAGCACAAGGGATAATCTAACTTGTCCTACTACCTCCACTGGCCATCAGTCAGAGATCGGGGTACCGCTGGACAGCGCTTGTGCATCTCTGCTCAGGAGCCCTCTCAGCACAGCGCTGACACTGGAACTGCTGCTCCCTGCTCTGTGACCATCTCTTCTGAAGGCTGGACTGAAATTCAAAACAACACTAACAGTCTTTGATGTTTTCAGAGGTAGGAAGAATGCCATTTGGGCAGCCAAGGAACATTACAGCTTGTGGAACTGTCATTAAAACCTGAAAAACCTGCCTGGGCACCAAAACACCAAACACACCTTCTCACTGCTCTGATAATAAAGGTTTATATTTCATTACACCAATGAACTATGATTACTTTGCAGACCCACTTCTCCATCCCCAGCAATTTAAAAGATGTCAGATTTTGTACCCTTCTGTGTACAATTTGGAAATTTCTAATTTGATAATCAAGGGATCAGGACAGAATGATCATCTTCCTGGAATTTACTACCAGCACTGTAAGAGCAATTACATGGAAGGTGTCCCAGTATTGATGCCACACAAAAACTTAAGATTGGCTAGAAATTAATTTCTAAGGCCAATTCCATACTGTGTCTTTGGGAATAATTGCAATGTGAGTGACATGCAGTGATTGTTCAGCTTCCCACTGAATCAAAGCCCTTGCACCGTTCACGGTAGAGATGCTCCACAGGCAGGAAAATGGAAATTAAAGGCAAGGCCACTGCTTATGCCTGCCTGCTGACCTCAGTGGATGCTGCAGTGACTCCCAGCCACATCCTGTGGGGATGAGCTGGCTGTTCATTAGGCTAATGAGGAACAGACAGCTGCCATTAGCTGAACAGCAGCAGTTTGGTCTCAGGGCAGTTGAGGTTTTTGGTTGCCTGTGGTGTACCATGGATGCAACTCTTAGAGGCACAGCCCCAGCTGGACCTCACAGCCTCACCCCATGCTGGGATGGAAATGCCCTGGCTGAGCTGCCTGAAGCCTGGCTGCACGCAGGGCACAGGGCACTGCGCCAGGTCACCACGCTGCTCTGGGGACAGGGACAGCAAGGCCTGAGGACCACATGTCCAACAGAGACATCCAGCAAACCATCACAAAAGCTGAGAACAGACACCAAACACTTCTATGACATCAGTCCCACCTTCCACACTGACCTGTCAACCATGGGGAGGGTAAAATATAGAACTCTTAGAAGAGGAAAACCACGCTCAGGAAAGAGAAGATGCCAAATGCAGATGTTATGGGAAGTGCTTAACATTTCCTTCCATTCAGCCTGAAAGTCAGAAATGATAACGGCTGAACCCTAAGGAGAGGAGGATGAAAGGGCTTCGCTCCTGGGCATGTGACACTGCTCCCCTTTGTGGGACCAGATGTGAGGAAAGAGAGGAGAGAAGAAAAGCAAAGCTGGAGCTGAAAGGCTCTTTTTTTTTCTTTCTTTCCTTTTTTCAAGAAAGAACAAAATTAAAACGATCCTGAAAGAACAACTCTTCCTTTCAAAGACATTAGTTTGGGAAGCTGGCTGTAAAAGGGTACATTTTTGAAATGTGGCTGCAGTTACCAAGCAACCTGCTCTGCTGCCAGCAGCGCCTCCGAATTTGGGGGAGGCAAAGCCCGCGGCTCTGCCCTCCCAGGACAGCGAGTGCAGCCGGGCAGTCTGGACAGCTGGCACACCACGGTGTGTGGAGCCAGGACCCTCCACCCAGAGTGGCCTCCAGGGCTAGCTGGGCCTTTGGAAGTAGTGAGGATGGCAAAACAATGGAGGCATTGCACTGACAGAGAATGGAGGAACAAGGAGAAAAGGAAAATCTGAAATCAGCCCAGTAGATGCAGCAGAAGAGCTCTGGGTTTATGTGGGCGCAATTATAAGCATAATTTGATGTATATTACTAAAACTAAGGCAAACAGCAAACAAAATTCTAAATTAACATTCACAGTTCTCATACGCATTGGACACACTGCAGAGCTTTGCAGGATTTTCTGTAGCCCAGGGATCTAACAATGGGAAGAAGAAAATAGATGCCCTGGGACCCAACCTTTCCAGGCTGAAAAACCCACAATTCTGCCTGGGTCCAGAGCTTCACCAGAGCTTTCATTCCATTAACTCCGCACAAGGATATCATTACACTTTTCTAATCAAGAGCTGTTTTGTTACCTCCATTACTGTTCTAAATGAGAATTAGGCACAACATGTGCTTAATTTAGACTATGAGTTGAGCTGGCAAAAATCTAAGCTTACATCCAAGCTGTACAAAGAGCTGAGGTGTTTCATTTCCCCCCATTTGGTGAAGAGAGCTGGCCCCAAAACTTCACAACCTCACACTGTCCCAAAGGTTTCCTGGCAGCCTCTGTCCCCAAAATGCCCTGAGCTGCCTGGTGCTGAGGGCTGGGTTCAAACCTCTTGGCTCAAAGCATTATTGGAAAGACTGTGATTAAATGTTGTTTGAGACAGCTAAGGTTGCCAATACCAAAGATGGGATTTGGGCAGCACCTCCCAGAACCTTTTTCCACCAATTTGAGCCACCCTCCACCAGCAGCTGAACCAGATGTGGCAGCGTAAGCCCCTGTGCTGCAGCATCACTCGCACAGAGCACACGGCACTGCCACTGCAGCATCTGCCTCTACTCCAACATCCAAAGCCAACTCTCAGAGATATCTTAGGAGCGTAAGATCCCTCACTGATCTGCACAATCTTCAACAAATGTTCTGTGCGTGGCACTTGCCATGTTTATTGGGTGCTCTGAGATCATGGGAAGGTTTGCCAATAATCGTATCAGACTTCAGAGTTTTCCCTACGTTACACCTAATATGGCATGTATGTTATAAACACAGTCATTGTGAAAAGAGAGTGATGTTGTCACTAAACAGCTGTTTTGCTCAGTTCTTTCATGAAATAACTGGAAATTGTAGGTAGGCATTATTTGGAATGCCTAATCCCTGATTATTTAGGATTATTAGATGAAAAGGACAAGAAAACTATTTGCTACATTACATTCCTTTATGAAACCACACAGTCTTTCAGATATTTCTTCTTGAAACCACACTGGCAAAACCTGTCACTTTCCTGAACTGATCCTTACTGTTAAAATTGAGCCTATTTTCTGAAGTGACTGAAACTTTGAGTCATTTAGCACAAGAACTGCTCCCACAACAGGATTCTAAAAGTAATGCCACTCATTCCAAATTTCTTTGCTGTATTTTGTGCAACAACCATGCAGAACCACGAAGCAGAGAAAGAAAGTGCCCAGTATTTTACTGAGACACTGACTGCCTCCAGCTGCCACTCCTCCCATCAGTGACTGATTTCACAACATGACCATAGCCCAGACAGGCTTTTTTTCCCAAGTTTTGCCCCTTTTCTCTTTTCTTGCTAATTTCCCCTGAATGGGGCTGGTTTGAGTCTTGAGTAGTGGCTTGACACTGCTGTTTACAGCCCGTAACCCCTCAGCCAGGTCATCTTGTGGCAGCAGGACTCTTGCCCAGGGATGTAGCGGGTCTTGCAATTCCCCACGTGGTATTTTGTACACAAAGTCCTGGAAACAAACTGGCATTATAGAGGGCTCAATGCAGCAGGGCTCTTGCTTTATAAACCCTGGAAGTTTGTCTGGGCTTCACCTGTGTTTAGAAATTGAGGCAGAGCAGCTGTGAGACCCCCAAACAACAGTGTTTGTTTTCATGTCAAATCTGCGCAAACAGCTCATATGTCAAAGTGACAGCATCTCCCTGGGATGCTCCTCACACCGAGCAGGTCTCTCTGGTGCTCTGAGCGTGCCAGGTGGCTGCAGACCCCACCAGCCGTCCCTCCTGCAGCAAAGGTCCTGAGTGGCCGTAGCTGCCCACACACACCTCCATACACCTGTGCTGCCCACGCACGCTGTCGGGCACACGCTGTGGTCAGGAGTTTGGTACATTTTCAGCATAGTTTTTTTCACTGAGAATGCTGAGTGCATGTTCTGCCACTGCTTCACCTAGGCACAGTCCTGCAATTCTATTGATTTAGGCCCCAACCCAGCACATTTAGAAATGTTATTACATTCAACATTTGATTAATTTAATTTCAGTAAAACTAAATTAATTTCACAATGTTACAGCCTTAAAGCTGTACACCCACATAAAGGTTGGATGGGTTGCAATCTAACAGATGCACAACTTCTTGGGTTTGAGAACAGACGTCCACCCATCAGCATTTTAAAATCTGAATGTTACACTGCTAAGCCTCAGGGTTTTCCATTAATAAAAATTCACCAAATCACTCTAGGATTGCAGCCCTATCAGTCCATCAGGTCCCAGAGAACATTTGTTAAGAGCAAAAGCACTTAAGTTGTTCTTGTTGAGCTGAACAACCAGGTTCCTCTTCTCCAATGTCATGTGGAGATGGGAAAGCCAAGTGTCATTTAAGTAGTGCCAACATCCCGTTGTGGGGTTTGGACCCCACTGATGGGGTGCGCTGCATGGAGAGATCCACACACCTGCATCACTCAGGTCCATGGGACTGGTCAGAGCATGAAGCACCGTGCAGCATACAGAGAGGAAACAGGATCAGTCCCCACGTGGCATCCCAATTCCCTCTTTCCTCCCACATCCAAGAAGCCCCCTGAGTGCTGCTTTCTCACAGCCACGCAGGTGTTTGGTCTGATGCTTCTGACCCACACTCTCTGGCACAGGGAGCAACCAAAGGTGGGTCCTATAACCACATTCTGTTTTGACTCCAGGAGATGGATCTCCACAGGTTTCATTAAATATGTGTAGACCACAGGGTGTTTCAAAACCCCAGGCAGGGGTGCAGCCTGCCCCCATTTAAATGCAGATGCTTTAAGAATAATTATAAATTGCTCGTTCTCCATGTGAAGCAGCAGCAGAACGGAGCTGGAACATGCAGGGAAGGTGGCAGCGCAGGCAGTCCTGAGGACACCAGCAACTGCCTTTCAGCTCTCACATTTATAAATAATTTATTTCCAGCCACCTGTGCCCAGAATAACAATTTTCTGCCTGAAATCTCCACGCTGGTGCCGGGAGGCTGTCAGGGACTCGCTTTCCCGGGACCCTCTCGACCTGTTGGGAAGGGGTCCGGGTCTCCAGAGGGGCAGCTCTGGAGGGCTCTGGAGGGATCTGCCCCTAGTGGGAAGAGGCACGAGAAACAAACACGAAGCATCCGTTCAGCTGATCGCATTAGGGCTTCTCGCTGCTGCTGCCGCCACTCAGCTCTCTGCCGATGCAGCCATCCGTGCGTTTGGACAAACAGCCAGGCAGAGGGAATGGGTAGGTCTGGAAACGTCGGCAGCTGCAGAAGGCTGCAGAGCTCTGCTGTGAAGCAGCCTTAGAGGAGAGGCTGTTTCGCCGGGCAGGGGAGCGTTATGAAACACGAGCGCACTGCCCGTGCTTGAGGATTCTGGCAGCGCGGCGCGGAGGCTGCTTCCACCCTGCCTGTTGGCGCAGGAGGCCATGGAGCGGCTCCCTCTCGCCGGCTCCCGCAGGGCGCAGGACCCCGGCGCCCCGGCCCGGTGAACCGCAGGGACCCCGGGCAGCCGCAGGGACCCCGCGAGGGACACGGCGGAGGCGGTGAGCGGGGCGCGGAGCGGGGCTGGGGGAGTTGCTGGCGGGGGCACCGGGAGGGAGCGGAGCGCCGCAGACCCGGCACGGCACCGAGGGGTGCGCGCAGGATTACGGCTCTGCGCGCTGGGAGCGGGAGGCAGGAGAAGGATTAGTAGGGAAGGGCAGAGGGAGCAGGATTTATCAGCTTTTCAGATATGCATTACGGCCTTTTGTAATATTTCACTGGATTGTACAGGACTTTGCCTGGCTACAACAGGAGTTCCTCAGCCACAAAAGAAAGGTGAGGTTTTTCCTCTTTTTCTTACACCGTTCCGTATCTGCCTCTGCAAGCCGTGTGCCAGCTGGCCTGGGCACGAGCAATAACCGGACAACTTTTTGCGAAGGCTGAGGTTCAGCATTCACTGCAGTCTCAATGACTGTTTGTTTTACTAAATTCATCCACGGCATCTAAGTAAAGAGCTTAGCAGCATTATTTACAAAGACTGCAGGTTGCTCTCGAGATGCCCTTCCTCAGGCATCCACAGAACATTATACTTGAAAAGTCAGCAGTGGATACTGCAAGTGTGTTTGTGTCACAGCCTGGCAAGGCAAGCTGGAATGCTCATCTTCTCCAAACAGTTTCTGGAGGATCACTGTGCTGAACAAATAGACTCTAACAATGTTTAGTAGGTGAACGTTGCAGGAATTCACATATTGAAGGGTTTATGAAAGACACTTTTAAAACACCTATGATTCACTTACAGAGCTGTGTGTTATTTTAATTTCAGTAGATTTCCTTGCACACAGGGAAAGATCTCATCTGTAGTTCCTGTGGGCTAAGGCAAACAAATATGTGGTGCATTTGTTACAACATTCTTGTTCAAAACTTCAGCCACAGAACATACAGGGGCTTTGGGAAACTGCAGATAGAGCACCATTTGCTGGGTGCTTGAACTCTTAATATCTAAGGACGTACGTCATGCATGAATGTTTTATTGTTAATAAAATACATTTGAGATTCAGTAATAGTTTGCTGAAAGCTTTCAGTTTATCAGAGAATGGTGACAGCAGACTGTGTGTTACCTCTGGAGCACTCATCCCTCTGTGTGCAGAATGCACACACGTGAATGTATATGCATATGTGCACCTGAAATGTGGGTATGCATATGTCTGCACGCATCTTTTCCACACTGGCATGGAATCAGTCCTGCTGATTTCTGCATTATGACTTGAGCTAGGTAAAAAGTGTGGGATTAATGGAGAAATACCATGGTGTGATCTCTGCTCAAGCTGTCCCTGAGCACTTTCCAAGTCAGCACTCTCACAACAAGCCTTGCTGGACCATCTGCCTCCCACAGGCTCCTCTGCATCCCTCACCTCAGGCTCACCAACAACATTATTGTCTGGATTTACACCCATCTGTGCTAAAAAATAGGTCTTAAAAAGTCGAATATCTGGTGGAAGAGCCACTGAGACAGAATTTGCACAAGTTAGCACTGACTCTCCAGCCTCAGGCTGCAGCTCTGCTCTGTGACATTGCCTTTCCCCTCCAAAGCTGAATTATCTGTCACTGTTAAACGCCTCCTATATTGAATACACAGGGTATAATATATATTTTAAATTTGTGTTATTTTCAATTTGATTTGACCAGTTTATGGACTACAGAGTTTTATTCCGTCTTTCTGCTAACTCCACATGAAGATTTTTTCTTACTTATCACAGTTCAGTGTTATTTAAAGGTTTCAGCACAATCTCACCATCAAAGATAACTTTGCAATCTGATTGCATCTTGTAGCAAGCCCACATGTAGCAAGCAATTATAAACTCGCTGGAAAGCCCTCTCAAGCTGCAATGCTTGTCACCACAGCGCGTGGAGAAATTTGGGTGCTTCTACCTAATTCCCAGCTTGTGGGCAGACCTGTCAGGGAGACGTGTAGGGTCAGCACAGACACAGCCTCTAGCAAGGAAAACTTTGTAAGTTGTAAGAAATGCTTGAAGTTTCTCAGAATGATTTTAGCTATTGGAATAAAGGGAACTGCAAATACTTGTCAGGGTCCCAGCGTCAAATTTGCATCTTCTTAAGAGTTTTCCTTCCTGTGTGCATTCACACAATAAGATATTTGTCTTGACTTTCCAAAATGCCTTGAGAACATGGCAGTGTGTATCCAAGGGAAAGGCTGCAAGCCAAAATCCTTCAGCTGAGGCCTGACTGCATTTCTCCTCAAAGAAAGCCGACAAAAGAAAGGAGAGTCATGGAAGAGGGATGGATTTTTCTAAAAATAGTAATCATGAGTCCAATTCCCTTCAGTTTACAATAGAAAACATCATCTTGCTTCCTTGCCAAGAACTCTGAATTTGCAAAATCCTGCTGGTCTTTAGACAAGGACCAACTCTTGATGACCTGCAGCTGTCAGTGTGGCACTGACCTGAGCTTCTGCACTGAACACATGTTTAGGGACAGTCCTCAGTTAAGCAACTCTTCACCTGTGAGTCTTGGGCTCAGTGTCTTCAGCCTTTACCAGCATTCATGGCATCACTGAAAATACTCAGTCTTCCCTTAAAAATTCTGTAAATGCTCCTTCAGCTAGGAGAGTAGAATTGCCAAGAACTTCACCATGTTTCTTTTACTTCTCTTTACAAGTACATTAATGCAGCTGCCTAATGTGACATGCTCTGTCACGCTTTGCGAGTTCATTTTGGAAGCAAGGTACTGACCTGCATTTCCTTACAGCAATTTTTTTGGTGGCAAGGCATCCTTTCCCTGCTGAAGTCCCAGCACCCTGTAGATCTGTGCTTCCACTCACTGTGCCCAAAACTGATACTTTCCAGTGCTAATTATTGCCATTTTTTCAGTGCAGTGTTAACCTTTTCATTGCCCTCTTCACCTAGAGGTCTCCTCTGCCATTTAACAGTTCTCATTGCCCATCAATTATCCACCATTGTCCTTTCAATTGTAATGTTATGATTTTACTAACAACTCCAAATTAATATGGTCCTAAGCCCCCTTTGGCTGTGAGAACTGATAAGCAGGGATAGAGGACTTGTTTTCTTCCATTTCACTTCATTCATTTTAGGTTAAACATCCATGAAAAAGACAAATGACGCATTTTCTATTACCAGATACTAGTTCTTTCCTCCTTAGTCTTTCCTTTTAAATATCATCATCACAAGTGATGCATTTCAACTCTTGTAGGCATACTTTGATGATATTGCAACATGCAGTTTATGGAAAAAATCAAATGACAGTTTTTATGTCAGCAGCACTTTGCTATTTCCCCACTGAAAAGCAACATTTAATTTTTGAGTTGCACATTCACAGCAGTTGTTGTGGGCGGAGAGTCTGCTTATTTGTTTAGTTGGGTTTCACTACAATGTACTGTCATGGCAACTGCTCTAAGGGTGAGTACATCTGGAGGTAATTTGTACACATCGTGTTGAATGCAGCAAAATTGCCTTATACCATTTAAACTTTTTCAACCACTGGGCAAGGGCAAAGTTACCCCTTTGAGACTCAAAAGCATCTTCTCCTTACTAAATAAATAAATAAATAAATAAACTTGGCAGAGCAATAGGAGCAATGCCAAACATTTCTTGATGTTTGGATGCAGAGCCTGCTGCACAGTCAAATTAGGTCCCGTACCTTGGGTGTTTTCTGCAGTTCTGCTGATGCACAGCAAGTTTTCCATCCTGCTCATGTGGAGGCAGAACAATATGCCCTGCCCAGGTGCTGTTTGGGCAGGCATTAGCCAGACTAGCCTCCCTTGGCTCCAGGAGACATTGCCATGTGCTGCCCAGGCAAGTGGCACATCCTCTCATCCTGGTGATGGTGCGGCCTCCAGCTGTTCCACTTTACATCACTGCAAACATGGAGAAACTCTACCCAAATCCACTGACCAAGAACACAAGTGGCATTAAAAGGGACTAAACTGGGCCAGTGATACAGTTTCAAGCATAACATGCCTGACCTCTGCTACACGGCCTTGATGGCCCTTCTTCAGCCAAGCTGTCGGCACTGCTTGATGAGCCAGAAAACTCCAGCTGCCCCAGCACAGCCTCTCCAACACCAGTGACTGGGACGCATTTGAGAACTTGGGCTTGAAGCACCTCTCACTTGGTGAATAAACCAAAAGAGCTGTGAAACCCTGAACTACAGCTGGGCAGAAATGACTGCAAATGTGATTGATTTATCGAGCCTTATCTTGCTGCTAGGGGAGAAAAAATCTGAAACCTTTTGAACTCCTGTGTGACTGCAGCCATTGCCATCTCACCGCTGAGGGTTCACAGCAGCATTTCACTGGGCAGGGCCACCTCGAGCAGTGTGGTGTGTCCGGCCACTGAGGCGCATGGGCACCTGCCCTGCTGACCCAGCCCGACCTCGAAGTACTGCATGGAGCAGGGGAATCCCCAGTCCGAAGCTCCAGTGGCTGATACGTGCACACTGCTTGCTTTCAGATTAGACAGCCTCCACTGGGAACAGCTCAAGTTTACAGTAGCCCCATAGCAGGAACAACTAGTGAATCAAATCCCACCTATGCTCGTAGACAGTATTTCTTCAGATGAATTAGTGTAGTAACAACCTGCAGGATCTAATTATGGCTAATTTTCCATTCATTTGTCTCGGTACTTCTGACCCTTTTACTGCAATTCTTGAGCACTCACAACATTGATCAGAGATTTTCAATAATTTAACTCTAAGGGTCAGCTCTTTAGCTGGTGTAAATCAATGTATTTTCTTTGGCTTTGGAGCTGATCCGAAGGGAGGTGTGTAACTTCTACTGTAGAGTGAGCAGTCAGAATTCACTGAAGGTGCTACAGCCTGGCAGTGCTTCACACCTGTTCATGCTCACCAGCCCTTGGAGAAAGAGTAGCAATTAGCACATTGAATATTTTTTGATATTACTCAGTCATCTACAATTAAAACCAGCATACATGTACTTAAAAAAAAAATACCTTAACAAAAGTACCTAACTCAGGTCTTCAAGAGCACCCAAATTGTAAGATTAGAGACAGAGACTCCTGCCTTGTGACAGCCCCATTTAGGAATTGAGGTGAAAAGATCATAGAAAAGGAATTCAGGCTCAACTGACAAAAGATTTAATTGAGCCTTAATTAATTTTTGTCTTAGAAGTTTTGGATCTTTGGTTTGGTTGCTATTTAAGACAGAAAGAATTTGCACAACCAAATGAAAAAGGGAATGAGTGCAGACTTAATTGTTAACATTTATTTAATAAAGCGGCGTAAGTGAATATCCACAAAACTTTCAATCAACTACTGAAGCAAGAAATATAGTGAGCAGATGTTTGTTGCCAGGACTGAGGATTTCAGGAGTGTGCCCCAACTGCAAGCTAAGCAAAAGCCATAATATTTTCTTTTCTGGAAAACACTGCATCTTTTCTCAACACTTGCCTGGCTCCACAGAGAAGGGATAGACTGGGAAAACAGGAACTTATGGGGAGATGCTGGCTTTTATTTGCCACGGGAGGTTAAAGGTTCCCTAGAGCACAAAGGAGCTTTTCTTGCCCAGACAATCCCATCGTGGTACACATCAGCACAACTAAAGCTGCAAAGCTCAGCAGCAGTCAAGAGAGATCTGCTGAACTTGAGATGAAATTTTTTCAAACATTCACTAGTTTTTCTTTACGTGCATCCCCACATCAATAGTGGGCAATATGAATCCACTAAAAAAAAATAGCAGGATCTCTGGTTTCTGTTAAAGCAGCACACACAGAACCTCCAAATATCCTTCCAGAATAAATCCCAATTTCTTTGTGCTGCACAGAGATTAATAATTATCTTATCTATTGTGAGTTGATGCAATTTCTTTTTATCTCCCACACACCCACACTGCTGTTTTCTTCTGATTTGCATTTGTAGCTGAGCTACTGTTTAGCTGAAAGGAAGGAATTTGGTAATACCTCCCTAAAAAGATGCCTGTACTGTGGCTGCCTGTTCATCCAGTGACAAAGGATGGAGATGTTGGCTACTGACAAAAGAAAATAAAGAACTTCTTTTCCAAACATCCCAAGAGAAATAACCTCATCATTAAAGTATTTCTTGTGTGTTCCAAGTTAAAAGAAAGAAAAGAAAAAAGTCTGAAGATCTGAAACTCACTTGAGCTCAATCAATCCTTCTCATTGGGTTATAGTTCTTAATGTGCATAATTATAAACAACAGATGGGGAAATGCTCAGTTAAAGCCAAAAGGGGTGGGTGGGGGAAAGTCACCCTGATGGTGGATGTTTTCAGTTTGGATGTGAACCAGTCTTACTCTCCTTGGTCTTTCAGGTTTCAGCATCGGCTGTTCAGCAGCTCGGCAGGGCATGATGAAGGCATCACTCCAGGAGCCCGCAGAGCCCCTGGGCCAGCCAGGTGCCTGAGGTTGGCAGCAGTGCCACACCACGCTGGTCTCTGCTGCAGCCGGCTGGGAAGAAGCTTTTCATCAGGAGAAGGCACCAAAGTGATGGGCTGAACTTATGGGAGGAACGAGTGTCTGGCCAGGCGAAGATTCGGGGGCCCGTTGGGAAGCGTGAAGGGCCAGTTTCAGTAAGGGCATGGCCAAAGCTTTCTTCAGGCTACAGAAGTTTCTCCGTCGGACCCAGTTTCTGCTCTTCTTCCTCACAGCAGCTTACCTGATGGCTGGCAGCCTCTTGCTACTGCAGCGGACTCGCTTGGTTATCCAGCAAGGTTCGCGTGGGATCCTCGCTAACCAGGCCCTTCCCATGCCGGACAAGATGACCAGGGTTGGGATCGTAGACCCCAGGACTCTGCAGAGCCCCCGCCCTGGTCCCAGGCTGCTGGTGGGCATGGATGCCTTGCAGGAGCCGGCCCTGGACCAGCGGCACAGCCCGCGCTGGCTCACGTCCCGCAACTCAGAGCTCAGGCAGCTGAGGAGAAGGTGGTTTCACCGGTTCACCAGCGACCAGGAGCCCCTGCAGACAGCAGGACTGAGAGCACTGAAGCACACTACTGAGCACAAAGGTAAGGGATGTCCCCTGCCCGTTTTCTGGCCCACGCATAGACTGCACTTTACTGATCCCAGGCAGACACAGGTGAGCATCCCATGCCTCTGCAGGTCTGCCTTCCTCCTCGCTCATCACCACTTTCAAAACACTTCTTAGGCATATGCACAGGCCAAAGTACAAACCTACCCGTCCTGATCGTGCTGAGCTGTAACTTCCTCCAAAAAGTAATTTTATTGCTTGAATGGAAGCTCAGAAACTAAATATGCTTCCCTAATTTAACTTATTTTCTCTTCAAGCAGGCAGAGATGACCACTTTAATTTTCTTTCTCAGAAGAGCGAACACTTTAAAAGTGAATTTTATCAAATTAACTATCCAAAACCAAACAGTACCTTAAGTCTGGAAGTGCCTCCTTGCTGCTAAAGCTTTCTAGTACATACCAAAATCTGCTATTGCAAATACATTCACTGTTCCTGATCTGCCCTCTGTGAGCATCTCTGCAAACGCACTGCCCCTTTGGGGGACATGAGGTGGGCCATCAACCCACCAGAAACAACCTCCTGGGGTTTGGTAAGCATGCTGGGAACATGCAACAGGCCAAGGAAGCTCAAGGAGAACTCCTACTGCTGCACGGGCACAGCACATCAGTGCCTTTTAGAAGAACTAGTTGTTCTTGCAGATGTTTCACTGATAATAAAACAGGAATGGGATCTGGATGACTAGACACCACGTTTTGGAGCTGCTTTTTAGTTTGTTGAATAAATTTGCCCAAACAAAAGGGCACAAAATCCCACAAAATGGGTGCCACATCATGATACTTACTGAGGGAATTGTCAGAAATGGGAATGAGAAGGCGATAGTGGTGGGAGATGAGTCATGCAGTGTGAGTCAGGCAAACTGAACTGCTGGAGTTACCTGAAGCACCAAACCGCAGCTGCTCCACGGACGCTCCAGAACACCCTGTTGGTGGCAGGTTTTGGTGGCAGAGGAGAGACTTGAGAGCTGCTCAGCCAAGGCCTTGCTTAGGTTCTAACTACCAATGAGAGGGGCCAGAAGGACTATTTATTTGTACATCTCACCATATTGAACTATAGATTCAAATATGCACCATTTGAATATCTGATTGAACATGAAGTGACATTATTTAATAACAATATTGTTAAGCACTGGAATGCCTTTGAAGGTAATTAATTAAAATGTAACTACCTACGTAGAGCATGTTGTCTTCTCCATTTCACTTCTAGTAAACTTAGAGGCTTTTTATTTCATCATGGATCCCTTCCAAGACCTAATGAACTCCTCCATGCTTATAATGCTTAATAAAGTTTCGGTGATGGCCTGTGGTTCCTGCTTAGTAAAGTAGCATTGCCTGACCATGGAGGCTGGGCTTTTGCACTCCGCGTGGGTGTCATCCTAATCACGCTGTGGCTCTGAGGCAGTACAGCTCTGTCCCTGCTTGCCCAGTGGCTACTGGTTAGCCCTTCGAAGGCTTCCCCAGGCACACCCTTGACCCAAGCAAAAAACTATAGTATTGGCCCCAGCCTGTTGTGAACCTCCTAGCTCACTTTGCCTTGCTCTGTCTCCACCCAGGAGCATGTGGCCGTGGGTGAGAAAATCCAAGTCCTTTTTTTCTCCAGGTCAGGCTATCTCACTTGCTGGCATTGCAAGTGGCTCAGGATAGGAACCACACTTTTCCTGGCAGGGACACTGGCAAATACTGTTAGTACAACAGTGGGAGTTTTCTATTACGACTGCTCCCAGCAAATGGAGTTTTCCAGTTTCCCCTGGCCCGGTTCTGCCATTGAACGGGATGCAGAGGTGACAGGGACTGTATCGCTGACATGACATGACATGCTACTCTGAGACTGTGGAATCTCTCTGTGACTCATTCATGGGAGGATGTGAATGAGAAATTGCTGCCAGGCTGGCGGTGGATTGGGAGGGACTCAGGGAGGAGGAAAGATGGTGGCTGGCCTGCCCAGGACCCTCTCTCAGGCTCTTCGGCCCCACATCCTCAGTTTTCTGCTGCTACAGGTTTGAATTGAAGTACCCAAATCAAAAGTCTCCAGCAAAATGTGGAGCATCATTGTTGCAGGTGCATGACTCCCACCTCGTTAGTGGTGTGCTGGGGGTGTGTATTTACAGCTTGTGAATTTTCTAGTTGCACGTTGGCAAATTACTGTGTGCAGGTCTTTGAATCTGCTGTTGTGTTTGTAATATTTAAATGTTTGATTTGTTATTCCTGGCTCCAAAATCCATGATGGAGCAACTCAAACTTCGTTTTTCTTGTGGATTATTTAATATAATGCTTTTTAGTTACATTTTTCACCATATATTTTTTCCAATCCACAGCTCACATTATTTAATTTCCCTGTGTTATCATCTTAATGTTGCTATTTCTAAAATCAGATTTCCTTTTTCATTCATATTTTAATGATAAAATGTACTTACAGACACACAATTGCTGTATAATAATGGGACTCCACATCATCCTTCCAACTGTATATTAAATAATGGGCTGAATTTTTACAGTATTTTGTTCATGACAACAAAAATTAGGCTGAGCACTGAATGCAGTCTAAGAGAAACATTTATCTTTCCTATGCTAAGTAAAGCAAGATGTATTTGAAGAGATTCCTTTGCACCAGAGAGGAGATAGCTCAGTGCGATAGCTACATTGTGCTGCCTAGTTGAGAGTGAATTTATCTTTCCATTACAGCTTTAATATAACTCTCTATATCCAAAGAAAATTGATTTTCTTAATATTTCTCTTGCACCATCTCATTATCAACTAGAGATTTTAAAGAACACTTGGGAGAAATCCAACAGGATTTCTGGAAGTTTTTAGCATTTTGAAGGCTACATTCTCCTTTACTTTAGAGAAATGCCATGTTTTGTCACCCAAAGGAGGGAGTCGAGCAGACAGCAGCTGCATGCAGGAGCCGCCATCCTGGGTGGGTCACGGACTCTGGCTATGCAAAGGCAGGTCTGCTGAAAGGAAGCTGGGGAAGGGAAAGCCTCATTTCCTTTTTGCCCATTTCCATGGGGCAGTCGCACTGACGCCTTCAGTACCCTTACCAAGGTTCAGTACCAGTGGAGAGGTCTGCAGAGTGTGTGGGACCCCAGACAGGTTGAGGCTTGACCAAATGCAGCGCTGCTTGCACTGGATAAGCTGGGGATGGGTTTTTCTCTTCCATCCCGTATGCATTGCCTAACCCTGGTCTTGCATGCACACAGGCACCTACATGGGCTGCTTCACTCATGATTCAAGGGAGAGGACACTGAAGGGAGCCGTCTTTTACGACTTAAGAAAAATGACAGTAGCTCACTGTCAGGAAGCTTGTGCTGAGAGGTGAGTAGTATTTTTTCACTGCAAGTTTCCTCTTTTCTGACAATAAGTGGAACTGAACTTGAAATGAGAAAAGCGTTCCTATGTTAAACATACAGCATCTATGAAAACAGTGCTTATCTCATACCTTCAGGCACAGCGTAGTTCTGCTACCCTGCTTGAAGCAGACTGCTGCACTGCTGCCTATTCTCTATGGCAGCATGGCTACTTACAATATATTTTCTATTGTCCTGGACAAAAATGACTGTTTGGTAAAATAGTCTTCATAAGATATTTATCTTTGGATAGATATTGTGGTGTCTAGCCCAAATCTTGTTGAGGTGGCTGCCCATGCTGAGGAGGCCACGCTGTCCCCAGGATGGACTCAGCTCCAGAGCAAGGCAGCAGAAGCATATGCTGTATGTAGGGACAAGGGAACAGGTTCCTACCTTCCTCAGGTACAAACTGGGGAGCAGACAGGCACCTCTATGACAGTGTCTGGTATTTCTCTTCGCAGGGCTTACAGCTATGCAGGGCTGGCATACGGAGCAGAGTGCTACTGTGGGAGCACACTCCCAGCTGCTGCCTCCAAGCCCGAGGAGTGCAACAGCGAGTGCAAGGGGGAGAAGGGCTCTGTGTGCGGAGGGGTGAACCGGCTCTCGGTCTACAGGGTGGAAGAGCTGCGGGCAGGAGCGAGGCGACGTAAGTGGGCATGGACCGGACAGGGGAGGCCGCTCGCCCCACAAGGGAGAGATGTCACAGCCAGGCTGAGCACAGGGGCTGTCCCTGCTGCTTGTCTCACTCCGTTTGTCACCAGAGTTTGAAGCAGCAAAGGACAAAGGTGCCTGCAGGGCACAATGTCCATTTGCTGCTGGTCTGGTCCCTGGCTCCTCCCCAGAACAGCAGTGCTGCTTCACCACCTCGGAGCGGGGAGATGTGCCTGGCACACTGCCTCCGGCCTGCCACAGGGGAGGTTCGTGTCACCAGGGAGGAAACTCAACACAGTGCAGAGTGACTGCAACAGAAGCAGAATTTCAGCTGAAAAAAACACTCCCTTTGGTATCCACTGCAAGGGTACAAACCCATGTGTGTTTAAGAAATAGCCTTGGAAGAGGTGCCCTATAACAGGAGGGCATAAAATCACTCAGATCAAGGCCACCCTACGCTCAGATGACCCTAAACAAAATGAGTGATCTGTGACTGTAGGGAACAAGTAGAGGCCAGAGAGAGAGCCACATCAATCCCTTTCCTGAGAGAAATGAGACCAGAGTTTTGCTTTTCCAAGGAGTTCTGTTCCAGCAGCAGTTGGGATTTTTGTTTGATCTTTAGACGGCAACACACTCTACTTATCGTTCAGTTAGCTGCCATGGGGAACACAATGGATAAACCTTTAGGCAAACACAAACCACATAACAGATCTAAACAGCTGATCACTCTTTGCAATTGGCAAGCTCACAAGACCTTATGGATGGTATTTGCTGAGAAGAAGCACCAAGGCCTTAGGTTGTGCCACTTTTGATGGTACTTCATTTCTTCTTAAAGACAAGTCAAGGTTTGTACATTAATCCAACCAGCTACATATAAATTATATATCAAAGGTACATAGACCTAAATTGCCACTGTCAGGCTGACAGGCATGTTGGCAGGTTTCCCAGGACATGCATCACTGTTTAAACTTCCAGCATAAAATATATACACATATTCCTCAGAAAAAGACAGCATTTAATTTTTTTTTTAAGTATTAATGAATTACTCCTCAAATTAGTCTAGCCTGAAGCTAGAGTTGTAATTTTTTTGCCCTTAGTAATACCTGATAATTGTCTGTTTGAAGAATCCTCCTGACACAAGCCAGCTGAGGGGCCAACAGAAGCATTAATCACAATGAACAAGTATGTTAGAAAGTAACTCTGAGACCGTAAAGGCCCCCATGATTCACGCTGTATACTATGGAGCACAGACCTCACATAAATCTTCTCCTTACATGGAGCGGTTTCAGTGACATCTCCATTTAAACCTTCCCAGACAGGGCTTGCTGTCTCCCCTCTCCATCCCTCACGTCCCTCTTCCCGCCGCGGTTCCTCAGACACCCCGACTCGTGCTCCCACATCATGTTAACAAGGCTCAGAGTGCACAGCTGTGGCAGCCAGGGGTGGCTGTGGCACAGAGTCCCACTTGCCTCAGGGTGTCCTTCCCCAAAAGAAAGCGGGCAGACCACACAAACCCGGCCATTTGCAGTGTAATCCATGGGCTCTCCATGAATCCTGCTCCCTCCCAATGCCGGTGTAGGCAGGTCAAGCTTTCTTCCCGACCAAGAAAACTCTAAACATGTTTGTAAACATTTTGTTTCAGGAATTAAGTATCAGTGTGAGATTTAGTAGAAGACCTTTCAAGAACATTCTGGGAAGTCCAAACATTCCTGTTTTTTATTCTTTGGTGGTGTGCTCAGAGGGACCTGGTCCTAGGTAGACTCCTGTCCCTTTCAGCTTGGGTAGAGTTATTTTATTTTTACATCACCTAAGTGATCCCCGAGATCCAGCTCTGCTTCTAGTAAATGGTTTCAATAGTTACAAAAACAAAATTTAAGCAGCTTCCCCTCAGATTGCTCTTGGCTCTTCCTAGAGACTCTGGGCTTTTCTGCCAGGAAATTCACGCAGAACCAATTTTTTTTCTTCGTAACTACACCACATCTTTCCTGTCATTCAACTCACTTCCCACATCAGTTCTGGCTATAGCGTTCACTGCCACGCTCTCTGGTGTTTCTGCACAAGCAGGCGAAATCAGAGGCTGCTGCTGAAGACACCATGGAAGCTGATCTCCCTGAGCAGCTGACAAAAGCCTGGTTTAGGGTCTGAAAGGCTGCAGCAAATTCCCTTGGCCTGAAAAGGTGTGGGAGCAGAGGGGCAGCTGTAGAGGAAGGTGGGTCCAGGGAGGAGGTTTACAGGATTCGTTTACATTCCTTTCCTTTCCTGGTGCAGAAGCTGTGTAGATTTTTATCAGGGCTTTTAATTCGTTGAGGGGAAAAGCAGGTCTTCAGAGAAAACTGGGACCTGCAAACAATAGCAATGCCCTCAGCTGGTGGAATTTAACGCAAACTCGGTGCTGCAGCCCTGCTTTCCATGGTTTGTACAAAGCTAAAGGCATGTGCTCCTTTCAATAACACAGGATTTGCAACACATTCTTCTAGTGTATATCATAGTTTCTCTTATTTCTACAGCCTTTGTAATATAAAATTTATTTTATTATTTTTGGCTTCTGAATCTAATACTGTTGTTTGTGAAAGAGGCAGGATACTATGGACACTGTTTTCTTAAGCGAAACCTATTTCATATCCCCGCAGGGAGGAATGTTATCTATCGAGGATGTTTTAGAGCTCCAGAAAATTTAACAGACACCTTTGCAGCCTCTTTGATACAGCCCAATTTGACGGTGGAGATGTGCTCTGAATTTTGCTCCAAGAAAGTAAGAACAGTTCTCATTTTACATCCTTTCTTCTTTTTTGTTATTTTAAATTCTGATCTATTAAGGGAAGGGCAGAGATAAGTGCCTTAGAGCTTTGAATTTGTAAATGAGTTTCTAAAGGACAAAACTCATCAGAGTAAATACCCAGTGATGCATCTGGTCCAACTGCTGGAGTGGGGATGGCAGGAGGGAAAGTCATCAGAGTGGTGCCACTAGACATGATATACAGGCAAGCTTCTCTAAGTGATGAGTATCGACCATGAGGAAATCAATACCATTTCCGTGTCACATTCCAATCAAGCCCTGAGCCATATCTGACCCCGGGGGAGGTGGCTGCAGCTCATGCGGAGACATGCTGCCAGAGGGTGGATGTGGACTGGCAGCATCCAAAACGTGACTCTAGTGCCTTCCAAGGGAGCTGGCTCCACTCAGGGAGGCCACTCAGGGAGGCCACTCATGGGCAGGGCGCCCTCTGCTTTAGTGGCTGTTGGTTCCCTTGCCTTCCTACCCGCTCTGATGAAGTTGGTTTTTTTTCTACCCAGGGCTCACTGTGTGGTCAGATTTTGCCTGCCGCCACATTCAGCTTCATGCACTAAATTCAACGTTCAATTATGTTTTGCAGCATCACAAAATTGATTGCAACTATTAGCTGGCTGATTACAGTGCTTTGACCAGGACCCGTGGCCTCAGTGCAATCTCCTCTCCCAAGGAATAAGCAACAGGGCTTAAGGAAATGGCCTCAAGTTGCACCAGGGGAGGTTGAGATTGGCTATTAGGAAAATATTGAGATTTCCCATGCAAAGCCTACTCCAATTTTCTCTCCTTCCTCACTCATGAGCTGCCCAAGCTGCGGGAAGGTTGTGGAGGGGAGGGTCAGCCTGCCTGCCTTGGGGCCAGGCACTGCACCACCAGCACCCTGCACCGAGTGCCAAGGGGCTACGGAGCAGCACTGCACTGACCACCTTCTGCAGGTGCAGGAGTACAGAGGAGCAGTTGTTTTGTTGCCCCACAGAACCTCCAGCCTTCCAGAAATGTCCATGACTTGGAGGGGCCACTTGGCATGAGGTACAAGGAACATTTTTATTCTAGGCTGTGTTTGAGGGCAGGGACACTTACTAATTTCTCAAACTGAGAAACACTGTTTCATTGTAAAGGAAAAATTTCTGTTTGCAGGCAAACCCAGAACTGTTTTGCCTTTGGATCAAATCTGTAAATAGTTTTTGACAATGTCATATCTCATTCACTAAGTAAATGTTGGCTGTTGGGCACACACAGCACACATGTTGCATTCGACTCCTTATCAGAGGATGAACACATGGGAAAGAGCAAGAGATAAGCTGCTCAGCAGTCCTGTCACATGCTACCAGACTCCAAAAGACTTTTAAAAGGCAAAAAGTGTTGATATGGAATAGATGGGACTTGAACATTCTGCACTCAAATAGTCCCTGAACTTCCTTCGGCCTTCTGCCCTCCCACACAGCCCTATGCCACCAAGAGAGCCCACAGGGGACTCTGAGGCAACCCAAGTCTTTCTGGTAAACAGGAGAAAACCTAAATTTTAGGGCCAGTAAGCAACTACTAATTTCTTCAGCAAATATTTAGCATATTTCCCTCAAATTTGTTTTAATTCTTACCACTATTAGCCCAGCAGCTGGGCTTCACTGCCCCAGCACCACACAGCTTTGCAGCCTGTTACCCTTCTTGGGTGAGACTGGTACACCAAGACCTGAATTACTCTGCATCAAATCCGTTAAAAAACACATCTTACAGACAAGAATTTTCCTTAGGAATTTATTCCTTGCAAACAACACTAACTTCCTCATGACTGCATACCTTAGGAAGTTTCCTCTCTAGAAGCAGGGTAACACAAATATGAAGACAGTAACAGTAAAGCAGCACGAGCTTTAGAATGACATATCAAACACTGCTTTGATCTTGACAGTGGCCTTGTGGAGATTTATTTTCTTTGCATGGCAGCAGCATTCCCTGCAGGCTGCTGATGCCATGGCATTTACACACTGATCCATTTTCTCTCTTTTGCAGGAATTTCCGTTGGCAGTGATCCGAGGGCAGGAATGCTACTGTGGATACCCCACCGGGCGCTTCCCGCTGCGCGACGGCGCAGACGGGCTGCGCTGCAGCGGGACCCGCAACGCCAGCAGCGCTGCCGAGGGAGAGTACTGCCTGGTCTATCAGACACCTGTGCAAGGTACAAGCTCCAGCCTCCCTGGGCCAGGGCCAGGGCCACCGCTGCTGGAAACAGCCCCTGTGCCCCTTCTGCAGCGGGTAAAAGTGATCTCGTTTACAGCAGT
Organism: Eulacestoma nigropectus; assembly: GCA_013397775.1. Lineage (NCBI taxonomy): Eukaryota > Metazoa > Chordata > Aves > Passeriformes > Eulacestoma > Eulacestoma nigropectus. Next base: position 3,852,714 of record VZTE01001746.1, read on the forward strand.
CTAAGCCACAGCGGTGGGTATCACCATACAGGCAGGAATTTAGGAAACAGTCTCTCTCTAAATTCCCCCCTTGCAATCATGCTCGTGAAGATGCATCTTTCCATTCTCTCATTGTGCAGCACAGTCTCCCTCCAACGCAGAAAAACATCATTATTCATCATTATTGCAGATGGAGAGAATTGAGGGAGAGCCTGGGAAGGCATTTCTCCACCACATAGCCCCCACGTTAGGAAGCCACTGAGGCAGTTCTGCAGACCCTAAGTCTCCTCTACTCATCTTCCTCTAAAATATTCATCTGCGTACATGTTGAAGGCCAGAAAAAAAGGCAGAGTAAGGCTCCAATGTAGAAAACCATTTAGGAGGTTCTCACAACTTTATCCATGTAGTGATTTGCACTGAGTTCAATGAAACTTCTCACAACCTTAAAATTAACAAACGAAATGCTTTCCTGGATTAGTGGTGGGCTTTTTTTATCCCCCAACACCCTTTTCTTTTTTTCCTCCATCTCCCAGTTCAGAGGTAGACTGCAGACAACAGCACGAAAGAAGACCTTGCAAGAAGAATGCTTGTTTCCATGAAATTTCTAGTACTTCCCAGGTCTGTGGAGACCAGCACTTTCTCTGGGCTGTGTGGGCACTTTCTAGCCATGGCTTCATCTAGAGATTGCTCTGAAGAATGAAGAGAGCAATTGACAGTTTATTTCCTGGCTTCTTGATCAATCATCACATAGGGTTAAGATCAGTTCTTATCCTATCTGTGCTTTCATTGGCATGCTAAGAAGCAAGGTGAGAATTTACAGAAGCACGTGTGAAACCAGGTGCCTGACTCCACATTTGGAGGGCTCACCACTGCCTGGGCCTTCAGAGAGAAATGGCAGTGCAGATGTTAAACTGAAGACAGCTCATTTCAGTAGGAGGGGTTTTTCCAGTTTTAAAAAACTCCCAATTTCCAGGTGTAGTGGCACATTTAGAGTTCCATTGAGGAGCCAACCTGACAGGCAAATAGCTGGTAAAAAACAGGCTTTGAGAAGCTTTTAAGACATCTTGCTGGCAAATACAATGGTTTGTTGCAGCTTTATCAAAGAAGCGTTGCCTAACACAAAACCAGCAGAAATCTCTCTGAGGATAATCTCTTTGGCCTCATACAGCTGAATTAATTTTAAGGAAGTAGCTGACTCACAACCAGACCAAATTGATACCCTATATTTGTAAAAGAGAGGAGGAGGAAGCAATAAACTCTGTAATCAAGAGCTGTCAGTGGAATTATTAAAAAGCCACAGTGCTAACAATGAAATATCTTCTCTACTCACAGACACCCGCTGCACAGACAGGAAATTCTTAACCACCAAATCCAAAGTGTTTGTTGCCTTGTCAAGCTTTCCTGGGGCTGGGAATACATGGGCACGCCATCTGATAGAGCACGCCACGGGATACTACACAGGAAGTTATTACTTTGATGGAGCCCTCTACAACAAAGGTACCGGGGCCCAAGAGATGGGACACGGGCAGCCCTTCCAAAGCACAGAGCTTTACTTCCTGCTCTGTCATCCTTCTGCTTGAGCCAGCAATGGCTGTCGCTGTCAGCACGTTTGGTACAATTTAAACACGTGCCTGGCCCGAGCAGCCTCCTGCAGTGCAGATGGCAGCAGGGACAGCTCCAGCAGCATGCTGCTCCTGACTGGCAGCTGCCCTCAGACAACAGCCAGGCTCCCCGTTTGCAAACGTGCACGTTGCCCACGCTGGTGCCCTGTGCACACATAGGTGTGCAGCTCCCAGCTGACAGGCTGCTCCAAAGACCAGTTACCTCAACGCTGTGGGTAAGACCCTTCAGTAAACACGTAGGTTAAGTTTCCAGATGTCACTAATTACTCTGGGAAGACAGTATCCTGAGGGGGCAGAGATTCAGCAAGCACCAAGCACTGGCCCTGTGAGAAGCTGCCTCATTGCAGTGTGGGGCTGTGGATGCCTTCCCCAGCCAGAGGGATAGCCTGGGTGCCAGCACGTGCCCAGCTTGGTGGCTGGGGCTCCAGCCATGGCTTTAGCTGACTGGTACTGTCCCACCAGCCTTACACCACTGTAGGGAATGATTAAGTGGGAAAAGGCACAGATGTATAGTCAGGCAAAAAAGCCAACAATCCTGTCTTGTAAAACAGGTTTTAAAGGAGAAAAAGACCACTGGAGAAGTCGAAGGACTATCTGCGTGAAAACACATGAAAGTGGCAAGACAGAGATTGAAATGTTCGACTCGGCAATCCTGTTGATAAGGAACCCGTACAAATCACTGATGGCAGAGTTCAACAGAAAATACGCTGGGCACCTGGGCTATGCCACCGACCGCAACTGGAAGAGCAAAGGTAAGCATTCGACCCATCTCCTCAGTATGCTGGGAAGGGGGGACACACTTGGACCTGAGTGAGCACTGCAAACAAATTCAGTGGGATTTGAGTCCCACTGCAGTTGGAGTCCGTCCCAAAACCTCTGACACCTGCACTGTGGGTAGCGGCTGTGGTCTTGCTGCGTGCTCACTCCCAGAGAGGAGGGGAGCACAGCACCAATGCCACAGGCACACGGGAGCATCACTGCCCCTGCACTCTTGGGATAGAAAACACGTCCATGTACAACGCTCCTGTGCACAACAGCCCATTTGCCAGGCTGAGGTGAAGAAAATTTGCCCCTGCAGCATGTAATAGCATGAGAAATCTAATTTAAGATTTGGAGGATCCAATGGAGCATGACATTTCATGAAGGAAATTTTACAGCACTGCACAGGTGCTACTGCACTGCAGAAAAGTAAGGATAATAGCAATAAGGGGACTTGGGATTCAGTGTCCCCTGAACACATGAAAAGACTTCAGAACCTGCCTGCCACACTTCACGTGTTTGACTGGCAAGCTGGCTGGTGACTGCAATTTCCCCACTGGATACACTGCTGCATTCAGACTCTGCAGCAGAAAAGCCATTTGGCTTCCATTTCTCCTTGTACATATTTTAGGCATTACAGCTGTGGCTTGGCAGAGGGCTGGGGGCGGGGTGGGAAGTGTCCTGTGTCACAGCACATTTCTTTCTCAAGTTCATGTATCACCTTTCATCACCTTTCAGTCACAACTCAAGACCTATTCATCAAAAACTGACAAAATAGCCCTCAGAAAAGAGAAAAAGTCTGCTGGAAATGGCTTTCCCATACTGCAAATTGTTACATTTCAGCCACAAATGCTCTTTGCCCAGCCCAAAAGCTTTCACTAGGTCTGTCTTGACTTCGGGAAATTAAATGATCATAGACAGAAAATAGAGATCAAGGTTTCATCAATGCCTAAGGCAAAGGAAAATTGCTGACATGCAGCATGGCTAACAGTGTCTCATTTTCCTGGTTTCCTGGTCATCCAGAGTGGCCGGATTTCGTGAATGGCTATGCCTCCTGGTGGGCCTCCCATGTCCTGGAGTGGCTGAAGTATGGGAAGCGCCTGCTTGTTGTCCACTACGAGGACCTGAAGCAGAGCCTCATCCCCAAGCTGAAGGAGATGGTGGAGTTTCTGAATGTGACAGTGACAGAGGACCGGCTGCTCTGTGTGGAGAACAACAGGGACGGGAATTTCAAGCGGTCTGGTGCTAAGCAAAAGAATTTTGAGCCATTCACCCAGGAAATGAAAGATCTTATCAACAGATACATCCTGACAGTGGATGAAGCCCTAAGGGGAAGAAACTTCTCAGGGCTGCCCAGGGAGTATGTGCCAAGATGATAGGCTGGTATCATGCTGCTGTGGTTCAAAATGAAGTTTTTTTTTCTTTAAAAAACAAACCAACCAAACAAAAAACCCACAAACAAACAAGGAGGAAAAAAAA
>VZTE01001746.1:3856564-3951103 GCA_013397775.1 Eulacestoma nigropectus
AAAAACACAAAAAAAAAAAAAGAAAAAAAAAAAAAAAAAAAAAAAAAAGACCAGACCTCTCTAGCAGTTATGGCAAAGATACTTGTGGAGGCTGCTGAGCAGTGCAAATTCTCTCCACTCTTGGGAGAAGGGGGTGGCTGCAGCATCCCCCACAATGAGGCACTCAGCTGGGGACCTGTAGAACACAGACACTAAGCAGGGCCAGTTGGGAGTCCCTGGGTTTTATCAGCCCCAAACCTGGCTCCAGGGGCATGGAGGAGACCCCAGAGGGGTGGCAGAGAAGGGAGTGCCACCTGTGCTAGGGCTCGACACAGGTTTCTGCACCTCCATCTCTTCACCTGGAGAGTCCAAGAGGGTCTGGGGGGACACCAGGGCCAAATGTCACCACGGTCAGGGCTCCTGGTTCTAGGAATGGCTGCAGCCAGCCCGTACTGACATCAGCCTGGACCACCTGGAGAACAGGGGCAAAGGGGATGAACCCCAGCCCTTCCGACCCCAGCAGGGGTAGGATCCCACCTCCTGCCTCATCCCTGCATCCCTGGAGGATCTCCAAGGCAGTCCAACCTGAAAAACCATGGCTACTTAGAGCTGCCCTCTGGAGCCATCTCCAGCAGCCAAGCAGGTTTGATTTCCAACTCCTGCAGTTCCCTGAGGTTTGTTTGACCCTGCACGAGGCCGTTGTGCCGTGGGGAGGGAACAGGGGCACACGGGGCTGGCAGGGCAGCTGGCCCATGATCCTGAACCACTGGCCAGCTTGGAGGTGGTTAAACCCCGCGGCCAAAGGGGCTGCCTTGCTGCGAGATGCTTCTGTTCATGTGAAATAAAGGATTTCTTAAAAATTTGAGTGAAAATACTAATTTTAATAAAACAAGTTTATATAAAGGGAGTTGAACTTGCTCTGCCTGTGTATCATTGGTGCTTTAAAAAAAGTACAGGACATGGAATACACTTCAACCGGAGTCTCTCCCTGTTTACACTCCACGTGTGGCTCATCTCTGTGCCAGCTGGCTGGTATGGGGGTCATTGCCTGAGACCACAAACCAGGATTTGGGCCTACCACAAAACATGAAGATTATGAGAATGGTATTTTATTACATTACCCTTCCAGCCGTGTATAGCATTACAGGATCATTGAAAAAATATTTTGATCATTTCAAACCTGTAAATGATGAGCAAGGACAGGATGTAAGCTCTCAAGAAGGCAATTTAATTATGCATTTGTCCTGCAATGAAGACTCTAGGTGGCTAAAATTAGAGCTGGCAAAAATTATGAATATGTATTAGCTCTGTAATGCCAAAAATCAGCTCATTATAAAAAAAAGAAATTGTAGCTAACCATTTCTTAATAGCTGAGGTACAAGGGCTGCCTCTTTATTTTTATACATTTTGTACAAAATACATATACACATTATATATTTCATACATCTGTGTGTACAGACACAAGAACGTATCACTTGCAAATGTTCTGCCAGGGTTCTTTTAGGATCATAGGAATAGTGAAGGACTTCATGGGCAATCCTAAAGGCAAGACAGACAATCACATCCTTTGAATTTTCAGATATATCGGAAGCTGCATTAACCTATAATGCTTCTGAAATAGAGCACTAAGTACCACCCTAGCAAAATTGTACAGCTCATTTCATAGGAGAAAATTCAAGTCACAATGAATAAAAACACAGAGAGGGAAGTGATTTAAAGGCAACACCTTGCTAATGACAAGAACATTTCTTTGACGAGTGAGGTTATAAAGGAGCGGTCTGCAGTACAACTGCATCCTTCATGAAGCATCAAATATGCTGGAAAATAAACCAAATCTTCCATGCTGACTTACCCCATTACAATGATGTTCTGGAAAATTGTCAAATACACACAAATACACGCATGTGTGACTGCATGGGCAGTTGGTCCCACATCCTCCACACTGGCACCAGGCCTGTCCCTGCCTGGAGTCCCCTGGAGCCTCTGCACTGCCCTGGGGTGCACAGGGCTGGGACCCCACCCCGCAGCAGGGAGGGCAGAGCTGGGACAGCACCCACCACCCCGGGGAACACGGTGCTCTGATGGAGGATTTCTGTTAAAAGAATGTGCAGAACATTTGTTTTCTTAGAAACTGTCTTTTTTTCACAGTCACTCATTTAAATGGATTCCACTGTGCCCGTTTTATGCCTCGCTTTATTCCAGCAGAGACTAAATTAAGCTTTGAAGTTTAGGGAGAAACCCTAATGGCATTCGACTTCAATGCTATTGCCTGAATCCTGGGGAATTAAAGAAAGGGGGGGAGAGCAAGAGGAAAGAAACCACTCCTCTCTTTTATTGTTCTGTACAGCTGGATCCCGAAATGACTGACTTTGAAAATAACCTTAGCACCTAACTTTATGCATTATTCATATATACTAAAGCATGTAAATACAGTTTTCAAAGGTTAAAATAAAACTCCTTTCCTGTACAGATTACAATTATTTAATATTTTGACACAGCAACTTGCATCATTAATATTAATCAGCAGATAGGGGAAAAAAGTGACCTAAAACAAGCATGTACTTTTCTTACCAGTATGGAACATCTACACATTGCTCAGGAAACTGACAGACTACAAGCATGCCTAAAGTCTTCCAAAAAGGAGGGCAGAATTAAGCATTTTAATTTTGCATAAAACTGTAGCTGCCAGTTTGCCATTGACTAAGAATGACGTCTGTCAAAATGTGTATTTGCGAGGAATTTTCTAGCATAGTAACGGTCTTTGAGGATGAAATAGTGGTATTATTTCAGTTTTCACTAATGATAATGACCATGTAGTCACAAATGGAAGATAAATTAAGGGTTGTATTTGATTACTACAACAATAAGCAGGATGCACCTAGAGTGTCCCTGTACACACTGTGTGGGCTAATTTAAGCCCGTGCCCTCCCCATGGCAGAACTTTTGTATAGTTGTGAGCCACAGGATAACCCAGAGATGCAAATTCTGTGCTCTTTCGGCAGTGCCAAAACTATCATTTCACCCAGCACTGTCATGACTGAATTTTCTTACTGAAGGATGAAGCAGGCCTGGGCTTTAAGCAAGTGCTCCCTTCTTCTAATGTTCATTCAGAAAGGGAGAGACAACAGCTTCTGTGACAACTCCTTCCCAGCTACAAACAGGACTAATCCTAATTGCCAGGGACAGAAATCTTATTAGGCTATCCAGCCTGGCTCTTTGATAGCACGGGATACTCCCCTGGGCTTCTAGGTTATTATCTATTGCTTTGTTTAGTTTGTCTTCCAGTTTTGTGTTGATGCCCATAACCAGTACCTAAGCACCTCTCCAGTTATTCACATTGCTGTGAAAGATCAATACATTTCATGGACTCTTCAGTTCTCAATTCAGGTCGCTCAAGCACACTGGGGGAGTGGTGTGGGTCCAACTGTCGGATGCCAACAGGAGCACCCTGCATCCTCTTCCTGCTCTGTCAAAAAGTGCTTATGGAAAAAGGCCATGTTCAAAGTGTCCCAAATTAAGAAAATAAACTCAGAAAAAACAAACAACAACAACAACAATTGCACCTGCAAAGCAGCATTCATTGAAAAAGACTTGGTTTAGTTCAGACTACTTCAGCTTTACAAATCCAGTTCATGGTTGGTTGCTTTTGAGTGGCTGAAGGTAAACCAACATCCTTCCTGTTTTGTTCCTCAAACTAATTACACTCATGCACCCACAAATTGTCTCTTCAGCTCTCTTATGTGCAGCAATATGACAGAGTAAAAAGGATAAATAAATGGAAATTTCAAACACCTTCCGGGACAGGAAACAAAATCTTCTGCTCACATCTATAGCAGCATCAAAATTAAGTTCCGAGCTTTTATAAACAGAGAGGTTTGTTACAAACGCTTAATCCACCTCTAACCACTCTCCATGTAATGAGGCACAACAAAATTATTTTCAATGTCCTTTCTGCATTATTTCACCAAGGATTGTTAGTGGTGTTTAATTTGCTATCGCTGCAAATATATGGCTAATTATAATTAGACAAGAAAATGCAAACCATGCATTGACTGTCATTCTCCAGAGCTGTGTGAGGAAGACTCTTGTTTTACGGAACACCTCTTACCCAGGAGCAGCTCACTTCTCTCAAGTTAGAAAAGCCGAAATCTTTCATTTTAATCACTCACTGCAAGACATATACCACGTGTAAACCCATCCAAGTTGAAAATTGCTAAAGCATTAGCATATATGCAAAATAGCTTTAATCAGAACCATGCAGAGGGGAACTTCCAAAACAACTTGCTTCCACAGCATTTTACAAAAACTCATATTTGCTATTTGGAAATCACTTCCGAAAATAAAAGCAGGCCTGCATCCCCCGTGTGGAGAAATAAAAGTTACATCTATTTCTGGTCAATCCTGCCAATTTTATCTGTACTACAAGCACAATAAAACTATTTTTATAAAAAGAGCTGAATGAAAAATGAGAATGGCTTTTATTTAACTAATCTAAGAATTAATTAAAATAAAGATTTGCTGACAGTTGTGAGCACCAACAAACGAACACAGCATTATTCTAATAATGGCTTATTACATTATTTCTCTGCTGGAACGCAATATTGATTAGAAATCCTTGGAATGGAACAAATTGATTATTTGTGCAAATTTAACAACTGTTTGCTTACAGATACAAATGCTTATTGTTTAATTTGAAATAAGTCTATAGGCAAGTTCCAGATGCTGGCAAAGACGGCCCAGTGCACCCACAGCCCTAAGCAATTACACCTGAGATTAGTTAACCCTGGACAGTTTTTCACTGTGCTCAGGTGTGGCTCAGTCCAGCATTTCCCAGAACCCACCCTCTGAACCTGGGTTCTGCCAGCTGGGGCTTCAGAGGATTATTCAGCCCCAGGAGCCAAGTGTGCTGGGAAGCAGGGCTGGCTCGCAGGCTCCCGCATCCCCGAGGCTCCCGCAGCCCCCCAGGCTCCCTGCCCTCCGCAGCATCCAGCCTGAAGCAGAGCCAGACCTTGCTGGGGTGTTGGAACACCCAACTCCAGTGTTACACATTCAAAGAGAGTCACCAGCAGCCCACTCCACAAAAACACCGAGCCACAGCTCTGCCTGTAGCCCTCCTTCAGGAAACTCCTGCCGAATTGCCGGTGACCACAGGCAGAGAGAAGCAGCCTCCGAGGCAGAAGTGCTCAGGCAGCATTTGACTCGCAGCCCCAGCCGGGCAGGCCGTGGGAAGAGAGCAGTGGAGGGAAATCCCATCCCCTGTAAGGTGTCATTGCTTTGGCAGCACTTTGCTTTCCCTGCAAGGGAGCTGTCATCTCCGTGACACTCCAGGGATCCCTTGAAGGGGCAGACAGCATTAGATCTTAATCAAAAATCTCTGCAGGCCAAAAAGAGGAGGGGTTTTTTTGTCTCTAGGAGTGAATCTCACAAACCGTGGTACAGTATCACCTACAGGGAAGCAAATGGCACAGCTCATCCTCTGAGATAAACCCCCACTGAATTTACCTGAGCTTTGCCAGGCAGTTACATGGTTCAGGAGTCAGTCATCCTGCTGTTCTAGGGCTGTCAAGAACCATTGCTTTAGCTGGTAAAAGTTAGCATCATTCTACTGACTTCAAACAGGCTTCTTTTGGTTTATCAGTTGCTGAGGATCATCTCCTTCAGCCGTTTCAAGGTAATAAAAAGGCTGTTTAAAAAACTTATTACAACTGATAAACAGTCCATGCAAGGAAACATTAAAAGCAATTTCTAAGTGTAAGTTGCAAATCTGAAGAGATGCCTATTGCTATTTCTGCAGTAAAATAGACAAGGGAGTCATCAAGTGATTTGGTTTTCGATACAAAAGGACAAATAGAGGAGAAAAGGCTGCCCTGAAGTGGCACAGATTTCAGGTTTTCATGATAATGAGATTAGCAAGAGAAATGCAGTGTCACAGTCCTTAGGCTGCCTTTTCCCCATCAGCAGAAGCTGCACTGTTAGCCTCACGCTGGAGCAGGGTTACCAAAAGGTTGGCAAAAACAAGAATGAAGTTTAACATGGAAAAGCCTCAGATGTTAAAACTAACGTCTCTTAATATCCACAAGCTTCTACCTCTGTTGGGAGTAACATCATAACTGCCAAAACAACTCCCAGACTTCAGGAAGAAGAATTTGTAACCATTCTAAAGAAAGAAATACTCTCAAACATCTGTTTATGGGTCCAGAACAGTGAAAGGCAACTACAGTATTAATAAAAAAAATATCTTTGAGGCAAAGAGCAAGAGAACTTATTTCACCCAAAACAATGAAGCGTCTCTTAAAATCAGTCCTTTCGCAGCTCTGTAAATTGCAATAATTGAAAGGGGGGGGGGAAAGCTTAATGCTGATAGATGAATTATTTCAGTGAGTAACAGCTCCTGACTTCTTTCAAGTTGATGAAAAGGAAATGACCCAGGGCCCTGTTTGTACATTCTCCATTACCGTTTCACATCACTTCTACTCGCAGCTTACCTGCCTCAATGAGGAATAACGCACTTCTGCTTTGGCTGAGGAGACTCAGAGCTGTTGCCAGCAATCTGTCCAAGATCTCCTGTGCCCTGGGAATATTCATATACCAGAGGGATGCTCAGTGGGGTGACGTGGCAGCAACCCTTTCAAAAGGAGTCAGGATTGCCACCGGCACTGGAAAAGCCACCCAGTGTCTATCATTTTACTCTTTATTGAAAATATTTTGCTTTCCCCTTCTTCCATACAATTAAATTTGCCATGGTGAATTGGCATGCAAAATTGCCCTCTCCATATACATTGTTGTTAAATTACTCTATAATTAGTACTAACATATTGTACTTAGAGCATTTACTCTGCTTGATGGTTACATCAACATAACCTTATTGTGATCTATAGCAGTAAGGATGACAATTAAAATGGTATTACTCACTTTTAAAGAGCCACTGACAAGTTCTACCCACATTTACAAGCATCCTTTCAATCATGCTTAGCCACTTTCATAAACTCTATTAATAATTCTATAGAGCTGATTTCCCTGTGGAGAAAGGGAAACAAAACCCTTCCCACCCTTTTGGGCAGGGCCGGGAGGTAGAGAATCCAGAGCCATGATGGGGTACCCGCCTTCCATGGAGCAAACACCAGGGGCTTTTGAATGCCCAGGAAATCTCTGCTGGAAATCCCCCATACAGTTCAGTAGGATTCGGGATCCTAAATTCTTGAGGCACTTCTGCAAATCCTGGCTTATTGCCCAGGAGGGATATGCCCAACCTGGCTGGCCCAGGTGAGGAATGAGTGGGACCCCGCAGAGCTTGAGGGCAGTCTCCCACGCAGGAGGGGTAGCTGTGGCAGGAGCATTGCTTCCAGTGAAGCTAAGGGTAGTGCTGGAACCCTTCAGGGAAAGGCTGAAACCTCCTTTGGCCAGAATGGAAGCTGGGAGAGGTGCCTGAGAGGACCACACTGTGCAACAAACAACAGGAACCAGAGCACAGGCCAGAGATGCAGAACTCTAAGTGTTGTCAGCAACTACCACAGCCAAAGAGGGATTTATACAGTAAGCTGAAGCTGCTAAATAAATTATTTTATGCCCTATGCTGTCTAAAAATGAGGTGCAATTTCAAGTCCCTGGGCTTTTAGGTGTCCAGCTGGAGACGTACCAGGGGTTGCTAGGTAATGCTCTACATCTCAGTTCCCAAAGTTGTCAGAACTTCCATGCCCCCAGGGACCCAACAAAACGGAGAAGCGATTCCTCTGTCAGAATTTTATCCAGTTACATGGGCCTATTCCCTGTGCACCGTCTCAGAGCCAGGACCAAGGTTTAGCCCTTGGTTAGAAAGAATATTTATACACCTGCTTCATGCAAGCTGAGTGCAGGACCCACCATTAATAGGTAACTTAACACTAAAATTACTTTTTAAAAGAAGCCTTCATTTTTCACATGGAAAAGGAAATCCATTGGAATACTAATAGCCTACATCGTTCAGATTTGTATTCAGGTATAGGGGAGCAGGGTGAGGAGGAGGGGTAGAAGTGACCTCAATTCTGACAGTCACATAATTTTGTGGTTCAAAAGTTATTGGAACGTTTCAGAGCATAATGCCCAATGATTTGCATTCCAGAGCCCTTCCCCAGAAACTGAAGGATTGCTAAAGGGTGCGCATCTCAGCTCTAATGCTTGTGCCCTTTTCTCAAATTAGTGATACTGTCAAGCTCTGATGAGATCATATCTGACACAGAGCAAAATTATGGTAACAGTCATGTGTGGTCTTATCCAGCCCAACTCCTATTTCCATGGAAGTACAAAAGGAAAGAAAGTTCCATTAAACTATATTTGATAAGGTGATATTCACCCTGCAGCTATAGGACTGTATCTGAGCTCTACTTATCACATCCTCAGAAAAGAGTAGAAAAAGAAAATTCAGAAACAGCACCAATGATCTAAGCAGTCATGTATTACAATCCGAGCTACAATTTAGTGCTGATTATAATTCTAGGTTTCTAGATGCAAGTGAAGGGAAACAGATGAATTTTGGGGAACATGTATAATTAAAAGGGTGCTATAGCAGCTGAGGATCTGGCCTTGCTTGTGAGAGGCAGGGTTTCAACAGTGTGTTTTGTCTATAATTTGGCTATGCCCAGAACACATCCAAATAGCCTCTCACTTCCTTAAGGGAGGGTTGATTAATGACAGAGAGGGGCACACTCTGAGAGCCATCTGTGAGCTGAGGTGCAAACCTGAAATTGCCTTCAAACACCCAAGAGACACAACCACACATGGCCACTAAAAATAGGATGAGTGGGCCTGAATTATTTGTTCCGTTTCTGAGTTCACCACCAGCTGAGGAGCCTCCTGATGAGTGTATCTGCCTCAGGTCTGATGCTTTCAGGGAGGAACCACAACTGCTGTTGCAGAAGGAGAAGCACTTAGCAACACCTCCAATTAAAAGTGTCAACAGTCTCAAACAAGCGCCCTAAAATGGATTTAGTAAGAATGCCTATGTTAATTATATATCCATTTATTGTTAAAAGTGCACTAAAGATTTAATAAGAGATGAATCCAGATGTGTGCTAATTAGCTGAAAGCTGTATGAAGTATGAAGGGCAAAATTCCCACCTGCACTGGGTGGTGTTTGGCCAATGCTGGATTTGGCTTCCACCCATCCCTGGTGGCAGGAGGACTGAGCTGGTCCTGAGCTGACCTCACTGCACAGACATAACTTCACTGCAAATGCATAATGACCCTTTCATCAATACTAGATACTTGCAAAGATTTTTTTTTTAAATCAGTTTAATGCTCTACCTACAATTCAATACAAATGCAATCAGACCAAGATTATGCACATACAGCTATGACTCACTGACTGCCCTGCTCAGCCACATGGTGTTTGAACATGAGAATATAAAATAAAGAACTTCCCTTCAAAATACAGTGTAAATGTTAAATTCTAATGGCTATTTTTTGGAGGATCATCTTCAATCATTTTACACACGTGTTCACTTGCAGCAATCAGGGTTATCAGACACTGTTAGATGTGAGCCAGACTTTGCTCAGAGTGCTGACACCAAGACCAGGACCGGGAGAAATTATGGATGTGATCCCCCTTCCTTCCCATGGCTAGGCCAAGAAAACAATAACTTGATCTTTAAAGGTCTAGACTATCTGTTGCAGAGCTCTCTGGGCCAAGAAGACTTTTCCACAGGGAATAAGCATCTACCTAGTCTTTAGAGCAAAGGGTTGGATTCCAATCTGTCGCCATAACGTACAGTGACTTTATTTAGACCTCATGCAAGTGAAATTTAGTCACGTTACTCAGAGCAAACAGGTATTAGAGAAGAGAGTTTTGACTCGAATATCAAAAACATCCAAACCCTCCCAATAGTCGTTAAACAAAGAGTCATTCAGAGTAAGAGTAACTCATGTTAACGTTAAAACAACATGCAGGGGGCAAGAAGTGAGAAAGCAAGCAAGTGAGAAAGAAAACTTGATATAAATCAAGCCTAAACACTCCACCAATCATCAGCTCTCTAAATCAAGCAATCTGACAGATTTTCCAAGTGACAATCAATCTTCCTGTCTCTGCAGTAAGTATACTGTAATCCTTTTTCCAGCACAGTACAGAAAATGTAACTGCCACATTCAAGATTTACTGAAAAATATTCTGCCAGACTGTTTGAATGCTGGCATTCCAAATGTTTTTAAACAAGAGGTCAGAAGAGTTTTCATGGCTCTACCCTCCTCCTCTGTCCAAAACAGCTTTGGTGAAAGATAGTTCACGTATTTCCTGTGCCTGCCCCAACAGCACCGGTGTCCAGAACCTGAGGTGATGCTCCTGCCAGATGACACCCCCTCAACTCCTGGGAGTGGCAGATGCTGCTGAAAGCACAGAGAGGTCAGTGTGGGGGGAAAGGAGACAAAAAGCAAGGACAGTTAAATAAGCAGGAAGCCAGTACTAAATCCCCCTCACTTCCAGCACTGCCCCTGCCTTCCCCATCTATTGCAGGCTGCAAATCAAAGCCCAGCCCTCAGAGGACAGACTGGGATAGGAACAGATTCTGACTATAGGCAACAGTACTGGAAAACAACCCTTTAATTCTCAGTACAACACAGCAAATCAATGCTGCTGGCATTGGAATCTGTTCATGTTACAAGAAATTTAAGTGATTCTGCAAAAATAACCCTGAGGCAACATGTAAAGGGAGAGGAAAAAGCCATTGGATTAAGAAACTGTTTAAATTAAGAAGCCACTGAAAAACCTGAGAGCTAAGGTTTCACCAGAGTTTTTCGGGACATTTTTAAAGCACACTGATGAGTTGACAAGAGGTATTCTTCTCTTCCCCATTGCTTATAGCCAGGGGACTTCAGCAGATCCATATAAAGAGGCCACCTCACAAGCATTTCGTGGCAGTTTCCTTCCTGTTTATCCTTTAGTCTCTCTAAAAACTTACAATGAGAGCTCGGTATAGTCTGGTTTTTAACAAGGATAATTTGTATTCCAAGATAAAAGCTGAGGTTTGATGTTCCTTCTAAGCCTATATGATACAACAGCCAACGTGTCTGTTCAACAGCAGAAGGAGACCTTGCAGGTATTTTTTTTCTACATTGGTAAAGATGGTTATTCTTTTCCAAAAGGCATATATATTTTTTTTTCTTCGCTTTCTGCATGCATTTTCACTTTCTTATAAGCCAAAGTAACATATTTAATGCAAAAATACTGTGAGAATGCCCCCAGAGCTGCAGTGCAAATGTGTCACTGTCCACTTTTCCCATGAGCTGCACCCGCTCCTCACCCTATTGGTCAGGAGCATGCCCCTCTGGGGAACAACCTGACGTCCCTTCAGATAAACGTGCAGGAAAGATGGGATCTGAGCTGGTGTTCAAAGTTTGGCAAGAACAATTTCCTTTAAAAATTAATTACTGCTGTCATCTAATACAATTGCAGCATGCAGGCAGACACCAGCAATTAATTAATTGGCAGTTTTCAAAAAAGAGGGTATTGATTTGTTGTTCCTCATAAACCTAGAATATTAGATTGAGGACAAGGCAATTACATAAAGCAAGGGAAGGAAATGGGCTTTCATGAATGAGACAAATGGAAAGGAGTCTGGGTGTCTCTGGTTTTCACCTGAATCCCTCCTTACCTTCCAGACAGCCGTGGCACATGGAACCTGAGTGGCATGACCAAGGCAGCAGGCTATCAATCACGCTGTTTATACCTGCAGCAGAATTGTCTCTTTTTAATCATCTGCCCCATCCATTGCTCTGTCACACCTCTCTGTTTCTCTTTCTCTTCATACATGTTATTTACTCCCATAAATACTCTTTCCCTTGAGATAGAAGCTCACATTTGGGGCATTATTTAGGGATTTGACTGGCATAACTTCTCTGATTCAAGAGGGAAAACCAGCTGAAAGATTCTGTCCTCGCTGCCAACCTCCTGCCCTCCCTGCCAGTCTCTGCACCACAGCCCTGGAGGGTGGCAAGGCCCTCCCCAGGAGCAGGGGCATTGCTGCTGCCCTGGGCACCCTCTGTCCCTGCTTTGCCCATCTGCCCCTGTGGCTGGTCCCATGGCTGTCTTGGCTGCCCATCCTCTGCCACAGCACTCTCGTGCAGAGAGGTCTCCCACAGCAGAGAATGTAACTGAGCAGTGAATTTTAACTGGTTATGCAGTGTCTGGTGACAACACCACCAGCACAGAAATCCTGGTGAAAAACAAACAGGAAGATCTCACGCAGACAGTTTCCATGGATGCAGCTGCTGCTTGAGCGGGCTAAAAAAATAAAATAGTCTTTCATCCAGAATTTCACATTCCCTTTCTCCCTGCAATCACACGTGTGGGGTTTGAAGCTGTTAATTCCCATTTCTGTTCCTGCTGCACCTCCCCAGAGACTGGGAACATGTCACCTCCTGATTTACACAGCAGGCCAGGGAACAGGGACGTGATCACCTTGCCTGTTCAGCATTCAGCATACTGACAAACAACCCAATGCTACATTGCCAAGGAACTAAAACCTGCCGCAGAAAGCCAAGGCTTCATTCGCAGAAGCTATTTACTTGCTGCCCAGACGCGGATGGCAAGGGGCCCACCAGCCGTGGTGGGTTTGGCTGAGAAGGGTGCTCAGACCCAGGTGCTGCAGCCTTGCTAGGTTCAGTGAATGTGAGAGGAACATTCAGACTCTCAACCAGACAACTTTTTGGCTTGAGTTCCTGACCCTTCTTTAACTGTGCTGGTCAGGGGATCACCTTACAGCTCTCCTCCTCATCTTCCATCACAACCCTTTCTTCTTTCAATGTGTTTTATCCTTTTTTATTTTATCCTTTATTTTATTCCTTCTAAGGAATTTGGAAAAATCTTCAAGGCTTCCGAGCTACCCAAGTTCTGACAAGTTTCACCCCAAATAAGCTTGCTGCTTGCTCCTCCCCAATGCTGCTGCTAACAGAGGTGCGTTCCCAGGCAGCACTGATCTCTTCCTGAGGGTCTCTGTGGCCTCCTTCCAGGCAGGACTCACTTTGCAGGGAGCAGAGGGGCAGCTCCACCAAGCTCAGTGCAGGGTTAAATCGGTGCAGAGGTGTTGAAGGAGTGAGAGACACAAAGCACATGGGACAGGTGGGCTACCCAGCAGGGCTGAGCCTGGGAGCCCCAGCAGGCTTCCCATGAGTACCACCTGAGATGTCCCAGTCTTGGGAACCATTAGGAGGATGCACCCTGCTGTAAGAACAGCTTGGCTGCATCAGTTATGGAGTGTTACAGAAGCACCCTGCTGGGAAACGTGAGGCCAGATCAGCCTAATTAGAGCATCTGAGAACTCCCAGGCTCAGCACAGCTGATCTCATTGTTTGCTTGGGAAGGTGTATCTTCCAAAGCCAGGAATACATTTGATTTAAAAGGGCTTCCCTGCAGCTGAGGCAACTGTCAGTATTGTTTTCAGAAGTGACTGAGGCAGTTTTGGAGGTGGGAAAGAGAAAAGGATTGTCACATATGTGTTTTCCAGTAAAAAGTCCTCCACTCAAGGCCATCACCCAGAGCACACTGCCCAGGACCGCCCCCAGCCAGGCTTGGGTATCTCCCAGGTGACCAGAAGTCACCCTCCCCTCTCTACAGCCCATCCCAGGGTCTCACCCCACAGCAAAGAAGCTTTTTCTGATGTTAAATGTAATGTTCAGCATTTCCATTTGTATCCATTCCAGTCACAAAACTGAAAGATAAACGTTGGAGTGCTTGATGTGCTCAGATTGCAACACAGAGACAGCGGCTCTGCCCACAGGGCTTGCTGTAAAGGAGCAATCCAATCACTGGCAGTGCTTGTTTTCACATTACCTTCAGAGAGAACCACTCTCCATCTACCCCAAATAAGCCCAGCTTCAGAAAATATGCTGTGAATGAAGTCCACGGGCACAAAAAAACAACCTGCCTTTGACTGCACATGCAGGAACCCTTTGCGTCTCCCAGGAGAGGGAATGGGCTCTTTGCAATGTGGAGCCCTGGCACACCTTTCATTTTGGCCTGGCATTCCCTGTGTGTCTTCTCTGCCAGGCAAGGAGCTGGTAGTGCCTCCCAGTGCTGTGCAGTCCCCTCCCTGCACCCCGGCTTGTTCCTCCACCAGGGCCATGTGTCCACCCAGCCTGACAACAACGAGCAGTGGGAATGGCATGTTTGGAATTCAGCCTGTTTGCTCCAATCCACCAATGTTGTTCCTGGATCTCCTGCTCCAAAATTCAAATATTATTTAGGAGTTAATTTCCTCCTTTGGTAAAGGCCAGCAGAAGGCTCATCTGTAGCATAGGGCACTGCTGGCCCCCAGCAGTGGCTCCGCCCTGGCAGGTCCAGGGGGTGCTACAGCCCCTGCACAGGCAGTCCCTGCCAGGGTCAAGCAGACCAGCATGGCTCCACCTGCAAAGCAGGAGAGGAAGGAGGAAAGGGGAGAACACCAGCCAGTTTCAGCACACTCTGACTGTTGTTTATTACATGCTCAAAAGTGTTTCAGAAGTGCAGTAAATCATGGAGGAAGAGTGGAGGCACAGAGAGGGCAGAAGATGGAGGTGAGGAGGATTTTCTGCAGACTCATTAAAATCCACTGAACTGGCCCAGAGACTTCAGTCCCCTCAGCTCCCATGCTCAGTCCCCCACCATGTCAGTTCCTTCCAGCACAGCCACAGCACCACGGCCAGCACTGGCTCTTCCCTCTCCCCAGTTTCAGCCCCACACACAGGCACTTCCCAGGGTCAAGTTATAAAGCATGTCACTAATTCTCAGTATCTTACACATCATTATTTAGAGACAAAAGGCTCCCCAGCAACTGTGCAGGTCTCCTAAGGAAGGTTATGGGGTGCTCAAGCATGGGACTGGTGATTAAAATTATTATTGTGGTTTGTTCTTTTGGAGGTTCCTCTCTGCAGGCAGTCAGAGCTAGCGGGGCCCCTGGGCAGAGAAAGAGGCATTGCATTCCAAATCATGACTTCTATGTCCCCCAGACCCAGCTTCAACAACAACAACAACAAATCGTGCGGCCTCGGGGCTGCATTTCTTTCTCAGCATCTCCCTCCTGTTGCATTGCATTTCCCCCCTGCTATTTAGCACTTGAGAAACAAAAATGATTAGAGATGTCTCACTGGAGACTTTGGTTTCAGGGAGTAGAAGGAAGCAGCACTAAAAGCATGCTGAATATTCATTCAACAGTGAAATCCTAATTCTCCTTAGCGGTTCCTCTGGGCAACACATTTCAAAGTGAGACTTGAACATCAAGGTGAATATTCATTATGTTGCACTTGGCTTTTTCCTCAGCAGATCTCATTTCTACATCTCATTTCTGCAAATTCTCATGCACAACTAAACTTACTGCCAGGGCTGAACAGAAAAATAACATTGATGAGATTTGTATGTGCAGGGTGGGCAGCAAACAGTAAAGATCTGTAAAATGCAAGTTCCACAGCAGTTCAGTAAGTACCAACAACTACCAACTCTCCCCAGAGCTCTCCAGGGCATCCTAATGTCAGCTTGAGCCTTTATCACCTTTAGTCATCCACAGGCTGTCACCTCAAGGAAGAGGAAGATGGGGGCAGGAGGAAGAGCACTGCCTCACTGTGAGCTCTACAGCACTTACACAGTGGCAGGGCTGGGCTCTGTGCTGAGCTCTCCAAACACCTCTTTCTAATGAAGGGTTTCTTCACATTGTACTTAAAACTATTCCCAGCTCTTCATAAAACCATGTCCCAGCTTACTGTTATCAGACGTGAAATGCAACATGCATGTGCAAAGAAAATAAGAGTCCATTTTTATGGAGAAGCCGCCTCAGGGATTTAATTCAAAATTATTGTCTTCAATTTTATTAAAATCAATATGAGATTTTATTACAGTATAAATTAAATGGGAGGCTATTTGCTCCTCAGATACCAGAAGCAATAGTATGAACATCGCTTCAAGCAATGATATTCATCCAGATGTCTTAGCTAATGTTATCCATGTACAAGTGTGGAGTTCCATTTCTTTTTCTCTTTTTTTTTTCATCCCTTAAACACTAGGCACAGTTCATGAAATGTGACTGAGGCTTACAGATGATACTTAGATATTTTTAAAGGCTCAGGGAACTCAGAAAGGACTTGAACGAATTATTAAGATCTATGGGAAATGCTCTACAGTGAGTGATTAAAGAGCTCAATTGGTTTAGTTTACTAAAAAGACGGTGAAAGGTGGCTTGATAACATGGTATTAATAGGTTCACAGGGAGGAAAGTACATAGGACTAAATGGCTTTTAATCTAGCAGAGAAAACAGCCACCATGCCCAGCAGCATGTACCAGCCAGGCACATGGCCCGGGCAAGGGGTGCTGCTGGGGTGACCCGCCCTGGCACATCACCAGCTCCAGAGAGAAATCCTGCAGCAGAGGCGCCTGTCCCTGTGTCAGACACCGCCGTGTGTGCTGCCCACACGGGCCTGGGGCTGCCTGGGGCTCTGGGGCAGCAGCACAGACACGCAGGAGGCACAGGAGGGCCGGTGTCAGGCACTGGCTGTGGGTTTGGCAGCTGGAACAAAGAGATTTGGGTTCACCTGTCTGCCAGAGCTGGGAAGCTCTAAACTCACATATAGGTGGCAGTCTGGTAATAGCACTGCTTAGAGACTGAAATTTGTAAAACCAGAGTGAGAAGATGGAAGATTTCATGGAAACACCAGAGTGTTGGAGGAAAAACCTCAAATGCTGTATTACAGTAGATGTAAAATAAACTGTGATAATAGCCAATATTCTGTCAAAGTTGATCTAATAATCACTTAAACTGGACTTAAGTGCTCGAAAGGTTAATGTGCCAACAACTCATTTCACCGAGCTGCCATGTATCAGCAGACGAATCATTTAAATAAATATATACACACTCAGAAGAAGGTCAGCAGGGCCCATAAATGCAGGTCATATCCTGAAATGCTGCCAGTTACCATCACTTGGAAGGGAAAAATTTATGTCAGGCTGATTTGCATAGGGAGAAACTGGACCTAAACACTCAAGATGGAGAAAACAAATGCAGACAGCAGCCAGTTACATGATCTTTAAAGCTCATCCCAACACACTATACAAAACTAAAGCACTCCAAGTTTCTTCCCAGATCTTACAGGCCCTGCAGAGAGAACGTGGTGAGATACAGGGTTTGGTGCAAAGAAGATGCTGCATCCCCTGATCCAATCATCTGAGCCCATAGATTTGCTGGCTCTCATCCAAAACCACTTGGACAAAGAGTGCAGAAGCCATGAGGTCAGGATTAGGGCAGGTCAGGGATGCTGCAGGTGTCTACAGCCTGTGCACAGCACAGAAGGGGGGATGAGGAGGGTAGCCCCATGGCCAACCCTGGGGGGAACAAAATAAGCTCCCAGCTCTGGGTGAGCTCGGAGTTTGTGAGGTGGAGACATGCAACTGGGAGGAGCAACAGATTATTTGCTGAAATGAGGGGCAGGAGGGGAAAGATCATAAATAGGGCTGCTCAGAGCTTTTCTGGAGTTTTTTGCTGCAGCTCTATTTCCCCTTGCAGTCTCCTGTGCCACTGCCCACTGACAGCCTCCTGCAAGCCCCAGGGTACCAGCCCCTCACTGCTCTGCACTGCAACACCTGCTGAGGTGTCAGAATGACAAAAATTGAATAGCAGCACCTTTGGTCTTTTTCAACATCACAGTCTTTAAAGCAATTCCTTTTCCACTTCAAATCAGATCTTTAGTTTCATTGGAAATGGAAGAGGAAAAGGATGAGCACTGAACAGTCATTTAAAAGTACAATAATAAAATCTTGGGTGTGACACCCTTAAGGGTTCCCGGATCCACTGGGAGAGCCCAGAAAAAACACAGGTCCATCTGAAAACAATCCTGCTTGGAAAGCATTTATGCTCTGCAGACGCTATGCCTTGCTCTTTCTTTAATTAGGTCGTTTGCATAAAGACTGGATTTCTATGTTCAAAGTTTAACAGTTCTAGCTGAGGTTTTGTGCAGGGGTTTTTTCCCCTCTCTTCTGAAATTGCCTTTGCCTTGGGGACAATTTCTCTCTTACTAATTATGATATCAAAACCAAAGGATTAGCTACTCCACTAGGAATATATACACAATGAGAGGTGATTACACAGCATTCCCTTCTCCATACAAAAGCCACTGGCACAAGGCCAGTAACACAGAAATAACACAGACTGAACACTGGCTTGTGCCCTTGGGTGCAGAATCAAGTAGAACTGAGTGTGGTTATGCTGCATTTATGCCCTCTCTGCCTAGTCCCCTGTCTGTATGGCATCATTGCAGTTCTGCACATCGTCAGAAATTGGGCGCTGCTGTTGCTTCCCTCCATGCTCTGCTCACCCATACTGAACAGAGCCATCAGCACAGATTCTGTTCTTTTCCTTATTTTACTTCCTATTTTTAAGTCTCTGAGTTGAAAAACCTGTTTTTAATGAAAAGAGATGAGCTCTTTGTTAGAAGCATGACAAATAAAGCCTCCTGAATGAAAAATTTTGCAGGTTATTAGAAGTGACACATCAAATACAAACTGGATTATGGGCACAGTGAAGTAATTATTTCTTACAGAGACACCATTAAACTAATATGTAACACTTTTTGAAGCCCTGATAGATAATGACCACGGAAAAATGATGAACGCAGGCAAGTGTCCAACTTAAGATGAAGCAGGACTCCCACAGAGGCACCAGGAGATGTCGGGGGACCACCAAGCTCTGGGTGCTGGGCCCCTCAGGACACTCATCTCCAGAATGTCCACAACCACCCCTCAGAACACCAGTTCAGGCTCAAACAGGGAAAAACTGGTGGTGAAATTGGATCAGTAGAAATCCAGGCCAGTGAAGATGGCAAAAAATAACAACACATGCCACAAAAAGTCAGTTTTTCACTGATCCCATTATTTCTGTGAGATTGGAATTTCCCCTAGAGAGCAACAGAGTGGAGCTGTACAAGTCTATAATTTTTTTGCTCACTGACTGTGCTGGTTTTGGCTGGGATGGAGTTAATTTTCTTCCCAGTAGCTGGTATAGGGCTGTGTTTTAGATTTGTGCTAAAAACAAGGACCGTAACCCACAGCTGTTTTTTGTTATTACTGAGCAGTGCTGACAATGTTCTCTGCTCCTCACCCCACAGTGAGAAGGCAGGGGGTACACAAGGAATGAGGAGGGAACACGAGGGGAATCCCTTGGGCCCAAGGGATATTCCATACCATGAAGTGCCTGAGAGCACTGAAAAGTGTCTGAGACGTCTCATGACCAAAACTTTGCCATCCTAATGCCACACATCCTTTGACGGCTCAGCAACACAGGAGCAACCTTTCTAGGAAAGAGACAGTCTTCCTTTTTTGTTTAGCTGAAAAGAAAAATAGTAAGTCACTCAGTGTCTTATCAGTTATCAGAAGGACCTACATGGTACCTTGTACCTTTCTTTGTAAGCCAAGAATAGAGGCTGTTTTAATATGCTCCTAGAGAGAGACATTTGTGGATGAACATGCTCAAACACCTCCTTCAAGACATGATCCAGCTGCTCACAGCAGTCTCCCATCTTTCCACACTCAAACCCCCTCATTTTTGTGATCCTCATTGAAACAAATAAATATATAATACTCCTGTTTTCTTCACAGAGAATTTATGTAGAACATCATTATTAATGTATAAAAGAATAGATACGTGCTCAATTGTAAGCAGTGGAATAATTAAATATAACAACAGATAAGCAGGGGACATGGTAAATTTTTCATCATTTGAATCTTTAAAGAACAGATTTCTTTTGAAAAAAATGCATGTTCGTTTAAACAGACGCTCTATCACTAGACACAGGAATTAGTGAACGAGAGTCTCAGCTTCAGGATGTTAATGTGGCAGACAAATAGGTCCCAGGCCTAGGACAATTAAAGGCTTTTCCCCCCCAGGGTTACTATGTGACAAGGGAATTACAATTCATACTGTATTAACCCCTTTTCTGTCACTGTTGGACATGTTCTTCAAGACAAACTTCCCCAGCTGCTGTTTCCAGAGGAAAGAAAAAAGTTACTGAAAAAGAAAGGAAAGAAAAGCAGTTACTGAGCAGGATCTGATGGGGTTAGGACCAAAGTTAAAATTGTCTCTGACTGCAATAGTAGTGCCCTAGGCATCTTAGGTGCTGGCAGAACTAATCAGGAGATTTACTAGATGTAAATAATAATTAACAAATGTAAGTGAACGTGAATGGAATTCTAGCCTCATGTAGGTACTGTCTGACCCTTGGTCAAGCAACTTAATAGAGCAGAGCAATGTAAAGCGCCTGCAGTGGAAGCATTAGAGAGCAGCAGCACAGACCTTTTCAACCCAGCAGAGATGAAATATGGGACAATAATTTGCTTTTTAAAATGTAGGACAAATGACCAAAATAGAAGATGCAGCAAAATTAGTAGAGCAGAAGAGTCCAAAGGATGTGGCAATAATTCATTCTGTTAGCATCAAATGCCTGCTAACACTCAGCGCAATTCAGTAAGGCCATTGCTACCACTCCTTGCTGTTGGGGAGGGAACAGCAGGGCAAAGAAACACACAGGTCACAGCTGTGCGGGGACCTGCACCACCCCAGCCCATCAGAGGGGGCCGCCTGTGCAACCCTGCTGCTGCAACAGCAGCAAGCCACGGGAGAAACTGAGGCAACAGCATGCAACAAACAGAAAAGAGGTCGGAATTTTTTCAGAGGATTTACCCTCCTCATCTGGATTGTTATGAAATCATCCATCACTAAGATTTTCAGTTACCTTCTTACATAGAAAGTTACATTTTAAGAGTTTGATGGCGAGTCTGAAATAATCCTATTGGCTTCATGCAACAACACATGCAAGATGTTGAAGAATCTTTGTCTTAATTCAGGCTTTCTACTTGATATTTATTTGTGTCACCTGCAGTGCTTACCAACCGTGGTCACTACCAGCAGTCTGTGCCACAGGGCACTTCAGATGACTGGAAGTTCCACATCTCTGGAGATATATGGATATCTCCCTTCCTAAAAAAATTATGGGGCAAAACATCTACTAGCTTAACTTGACCTTATGCACAGAAATCTGATTTATCCTGTGGGTAGTAATGGATGTAAATGGCATTTAATCCTGTTTTTATGCTCCTTTCGAGTGCTGTGAAGTCTTTATATCACTGAAAACCAGTACAGACAGAATTAGTGCCTTTTGAGGTGATTCACAGAGCACTGCAATGGCCATCTAAAAATGGAGGAGCCTATGGATTCCCATGGATCACCACAAGAGAAAATACTCATTCCTGAGTGAGGAACCTTGCTGAATTCTGAGGAACTGTGTCCACTCCCTTGGCCACTCCAACCAGCACAAGAGGGGTTCCGGTTTGCTATTACAGATAACCTGATTAAAAGAAGCATCCAGTTTCACAGGGAAAAGGGGAAATGTATTTTCCATCAGCTGTCAAATCCTAATTGCTTATCAAAGCATAGGAACAGATCCAACAGCATTACTACTGCCATGAGAAATATGTACTAAAACGTGGTCATTCTCATCTTACAAGCTGTCAGCCAAAATCAACGCTCCCACGGCGTCACTGGGGGACACAGGGAGCTGGCTTGCAACCTGCTGTGAACATGAGGTAAAGAGCTTTTCCAGAAGAAAGTTGGAAAGAAAGGATTCCAGCCTCAGGGTGAGCTAAGGTCTCAGTATTTCAAATGTTCCTCTGCATTCCCATGTCAGCAAACTTGAGTTGCTTGATCAATGCACAGAACTGCCTGCTCCACTGCAACAGACTGCAGTAAACAGCATCTTGAAGCCTTGTACGAAGCAAGGACCAGGCCATTTCCCAAGCAGTTTGTAAACTTGTGAAAGAAACATCAATTTTTCATTTCATTCCAAACTTTAATGAATGTCTTCAATTTATCAGTAAAAATCCATGAAGTTCTTCCCAGAACATGACAAGAATGAATGATATTTGCCAATAGGATATCTATCTTGTTGTAGTCTTTAAACACAAACAACACACCGTCTCTGTTCCGAGTTGAATTATATACTCCTCCTATCCATGTCTCAATTTTCCTGTATATTCATTTATCTCATTTTATTCT
The DNA here is from genome assembly GCA_013397775.1 of Eulacestoma nigropectus. Lineage (NCBI taxonomy): Eukaryota > Metazoa > Chordata > Aves > Passeriformes > Eulacestoma > Eulacestoma nigropectus. Next base: position 3,878,573 of record VZTE01001746.1, read on the forward strand.
TTCTTCTCTTCTCTTGCTCACTACTTGTGGTTGATGGAACTGTGATTAAGCCCAGATGGACAGTGAGGCAAGCAGGCCACAGCACAGGGCACTCGCCCTGTCACCACACTGCCAGAAGGTGCCTGTCCTCTATGCCACAGTCGGCCTGGCTCACGTGTTTACCTATTACCAGCACTGTATCACAGTTAATAACAAGCTGTGCTGTATGCTGATATGCCCTAGGGGAAGAAACATCTGACTTTCCAAATGAATAACTCTTAAAATTACTTAGAAGAAGTCCTCTTGACAAGCTGACGTATAAGATTATTTGTCATGCAGTGCTTTCCAATGAGCTTAGACTAGCATACAGTACGGATCTAAAGACTGAGCATTACTAGCAGAGGAAGCCTGTTCCTGCATCCTGGTGCAGGCCAGCAGCACTTCCCAAACCCAGACACCCGCCCTGAACAAGTCAAGTTGTCCCCCTGTGATCACGAATCTGACAGCTCATTAGCTTAAACCACAGGATCAAATGACTGCTCAGATGAAGGGAACACTGTCCATTAACACTTCCTTTCATACAATACAGCTTCCCAGTGAGAAAGTGCTTTTTCCAGTAATTTTATTCAGGGGGAGGTTAAGATTGTTTTTTCCAATCAAACACTTCTCCCTGTTGGTTCTGCAAGAAGATTTCTTTGCTGTAGCCTCAGCCCATTCCATTGCACGAGTGGCTCCACTCTCCAGACAGCAAGCAGCTTTCAATAAGCAAATGCTCAATCTAATGGATGAAAAACATCATAAATAAATAATAGCACTGCAAACACTGAAAGATGATCCATCTTTCAGTAAACTGCACATGCTTTTCAGATTTTATGACTTCATCTCCAGATCTCTTGGAAGTAGTGTATAAATATAAAATATTTCAGCTATCACCCTTTATTTCAGCAATCAATTTTGGTCTTATGGGATATTCATGTTTTGCAAAACCGGCTGTTTAAAAGGAGCTTGCTCTGCTGTGTGTGAGCTAAAAACAAAGAGACTGTTGCAAATGGAGGAGTAACGTGGGCTAGAGGTAAAGGTGTTTTACAAATTTAATAACTAAGAGTGTGGCTTCCTGAGGAACAAGGAAAAGAGGTCGTGTAAACTTTTGCCTTAAGTAGCTCTCAGCTTCTCCAAACATCTGTGTTTTCAAAGTGTGACCTTAAAAGGTGCTAACCCTCAATATGTGCATTGCAATGTTTACCTCTCCAAGCAGCTGGTGTTTAGAAATAACACTGTATTTATTAAATACTTGCTTCCTATGTTTGGTTGGGGTTTTGTTTGCCTTCTGGTTAGCAAAATGAGTGCTGTAAGCTGACTCAGCCTAGCCAGTTTACTCAAGCCCACAAAAAATGACAAATGTAGCCAGAGGAATGATTCTCCCTTGGAAATGCCATGACTGATGACTAGCATTTCACTAACAGCACTGCCCTGGCATCTCCACAGCTTCCTTATGCCCATGCACACATCGACACTGCTCAGCTCCATAGTCTACCAAGGGTCAAATCACCAGCTTGCACAAGGCACAGATCAGCTCCTCCTAGGGTTAACAGCAGCTAAACATACCTTCACTTTTGACAAACCTTGCCTTCGGCTGTTCATTATAAATGCAAACACAAGCTATCTGCCCTCCTGGGGCAAGTCAAAGTTGCCCAAATGCACATGTACTGATTGTGCTTCCTTCAGCACTGCATCGCTGCCCAGGGTGCACCTCCTTTACCTGCAGCAGAGCCAGCTGCGAGGTGAGCACCCACAAGATGCTTTTTCTTATCTCACAAACAAATATCACGGATGCCTTGTGGCAGTTTCCATCTGTTCTGGCCGCTTAGACTGTCTGGGAGGCAGACCTGAAAAAATTAGATGCCTTGCAGCTGCGTTCACTCTCAGTGGGATGTGGTTCACTGTTTGGTCTGCCCCAGCCTGGATTCCTCTTGCCCATCACCTCCTCCAAGGGGATCATCTGCTGTGACAAGTATTTTTATGGTTTCTTCAGTGCTGCAAATGCATGCACATGGTCTGTAACAGACACTGCAGAGTTGTGATCACAGCACTTTGCAGCAAGCCTGCTTCTTTGGATGCAAATCAGCTATTTTGGATCACTGAACAATCATCACAGTCAGTAGCAGAGAAAAGAAAGGGAAAACTTTCAAGAATGGGGACAAATATCACTTGCTAGAACAGGAAATAACAGACTAGATAAGGCTCTGAAGTCCTGAGGTCAAACAGCAGTACAGTAGATTTGAGCTCACCCCAGATTTCCTCCGATACCTTTTCCTGGTGCCTGTACCTGCTGTAGCATTTTTCCAGTCACACCAAACAAATGACATTTTCAAGCCATTCACACACCAGGATCACTACAGGCACAACTCTGCAATGACCTTTATGTTAATCTCTGGCACATTCATGGGGGTGAGGTGTGTGAAATTGAGCAAAACAGTACATAAATCAGATCTGATGCCATAGTTGGGACCCCCAGACACGTAAATGCACTCAGTGCACCCCTGTGAGCAAAATCATTTCCTACCAAGCTGCTTACTAAGTTACAATCCTGCATAAAAACACCTGTGTCAGATCCTCATGCTACAGTTATGCTAAATTGGTTTTCACTCTGTTTATCCTTTTAGTCTTAGTTTTTTCCTTTTGTTTGCAAATAGACTTCTTACAGAAAACACCAAAAGAATGAAGCACCTGACTGCCAAATTTCTTTGCTCCAGATTGGTAATTATCCAGTGAGGGTACAAAAGGCTGAAGCTCTGAATGCTCACTAAATCCTTGAAAAATTTCTAATATTATTTCTGATTTCCCCATCACATGGCTCATTTTTCTCCTCTTATAAAGCGTGAAAGAAGACAACCATGAACCATGAATTCTTGGAAGTGTGACTGTGTGGATTGCACAACCCAGACAATATTATTCAACTCCTGAATAAATCAGAACCCATCAACAGCCCCGATGGGGAATTTCCATGCAAAGGTGCTTTCCAAGGCCCTCTTTAAAACTTGAAACTCCAGCACTGTATTTCACTTCCTGGAGGTAACATGTCCATTCAAACATCCGTGCTGCCACAGTCACACCTCAGGAGCCCAACACCACAGTCTCTACTGGCTTGAGCCAAGCCACAGACTGGGACCCTCTGCACAGTAACCCAGCACCTCCTGCCCAGCCAGCAGGATTCAGCTGCTGTGGGCAGCACTCAGCTGCTGTGACCCAGGTTTGGCTCTGGTCCATGCTCAGCCCACTTCTGCCTGGGGGGCAAAAGCCTCTAGAGATGCAACCAGAGCCACAGACCCCCCAGTAGCCATTTATGCAACAAGGGGAGGTGAGGAAGAGCTGAGAACAAGTCGCCCTTGTTTCCCCAGGAGTATTTCCAAAGTTAAATTCTGCAGAGATAAGAGTCCTGAAATATTTATATGAAGAATTTCATGCTTCAGTGTAAATCCCATTGTAAGCCCTACAAAAGCAATAGGGCTCTTCCTCCTCCCTTTCTCTCCTTGGCTGTCTTTCTCCACATATACAAAAATAAACTGATTATATCCAGCTAGGCTGAATAAATTCAAAGCTATTGAGCTGTGGAATTACAATCGCCCAGAGAAAAGCACAGAAGGAAGTTACTTTCCTTCCTACAATGCAGGGGTGAGTAATGGACCATAAACATGAGCTGAGCTCCTCACCCTCCTGACTGACACAAATACGCATCAGCTGGAAGATGCCAGCTCCATTTGAGGCCAGACATCACATGTGTTAGAGCTGAGGGAACAGGAGATATGATCATCATGGGGGAAAGAACAATGTTGTCATCACAGCACAGAACTACCAAACAGCATAAAGAAATCAAACGTGACTGGGAGAGGTACAAACAGTGTCTAATTCACAGCATCGAGTACCAAATCTCCCACTGCTATGCTCCCTCCAAAGGCAAGATGTTTTTCAGCCAACACTGGTGCAGCACCAGCAGGTCCCAGCACCTGAGGCTGATGACTGATTCACCGACAGAGAGCTGGCATGGCACTGCTGCTCCGTGGGAATGATGGCAGGAGACTTCGACGCTCAAACTCCATGCTTACTCTAGTACCACAGCAGCCTAATAACGTGGTCATCTTCAAGTTTAAAAATACTTCAAACTTTCTTAATTACAACGATTCTTGCAATGAGCTGCACTGCTTTTGTCTAGCCCAAGGTTTGCATACCTGAGAATAACTTGTGCAGAGGGCCAGTCACCATACCAACCTGCCAGTGATCCAGAGCTAAGCCTGCAAGGAGAGGGTCCCCTTAGCACCATTCCTGTTCCTGTTAGCTTTGCAGCATGTCTGCTGAGAGGGCTCACTTTGCTACATGTGAAACTTCAGGTGAGAAAAGACACCCCCTCTAAATCACACTCCCAGGCATTACTTCTCCTGGAGAGCAAGGGCTCAGGCACCCTGATGGATCAGTCGTGTTTGGTGCCGGGCACACATTGTAAGTAACAGGAAGTGCCTGAAAAAGCTTTTTTCTCTCAATGAGCTGCAAAGATAGTTATTAAATTATTGTGAGCTATAAATAAAACAGAAATGTCTCTTCATAAAGGGTCTTTTTCCATCCATAGATGGGGAAAAATAAAAAGCCTTCACACAGGTGTCCTCAAACAGCACAATGCTGCCTTTTCCAACATCCTCAGCTTTTATCTGCTCCTGAAGGTTGTTCCCAACCCCCTAGCACAGTGTCCAGCTCATTAGGCACGTGCCTTGTGCTTGGAAGGGCTTCCTGCAAGAGACAAGGACAGGGAATGCAGAGGGGTTTCAGCACCCTCCAGAGCTTCCCAGCCGCGGGCAGAGCCCCAGCAAGACAGAGCAGCCCCAGGGCCAGGGAGGCTGAACGTCCCTGCTGCAGGACAACAGGCTCTGCCTCCTCTCCGGCCCCGACCCTTAGGGACAGCTGATAAGCCACAGGGCCTTTCTTCAGAGCCCGAGGTCCTGCTGCACACGGACAATATGAATCAGAGTGAATGGGGCTGACAGTACAGTGATAATATATGATTTCTTTTCCTCAGTAATTGTTGAGTGCTAAATTTAAACATGACAAAGCACATTGTATTTCTGCCTCAGCTTTACCACTTCATAAGAAAAATGCTTGAGTACTTCCCAAATTACAGCCCAGCCTAGAAGAACTTTTTAAGCTTCTAGCAGAATTGGTTATTTCAGGTTAATAGAAGTGTTGAGAGGTCAATGCTGTGAGCCCAGCACACATCTCTGTGTGGAGGATGAGAGCACGCCAAGGGCAATGAATGCAATGCACAGCAGCAACACTCACGTGGCCTGTCAAAACACTTTCTGTATTTTAGTTAATAAAAATTAGGAAATTATTCCCCTCGTTTTAGCAACAGTTAACGCTACAGTGATGTGGTACAATATAGATAATCTATTGCAACATTAATAGGCAATCTCTTAAAATGCATTTACAGCCTCATATAATGGTGAGGACCCTGAAGTGCCAGCTCAGTAATATGCACCTGCTTAATTCTGAAGACACAGCTCTTTCCTGGCAAGCTTCCCTGGGAGACTGGCTTTGGGAAAGCAGAGCCAACATCTGGCTTTCCTGACTCCAGTAAAGGCCAGCCCCTGCCCACACACACAGCACTGACACCACACACAACAGCTGTGCTCCTCACATGTGGGCTCCGAATTTCAGAGACGGAAGATCTTGCAAAATGTATCCAAAGGTCAGTAGAATACGGAAAAAGTCTTCAGAGCCCAATGAAGTGCCATGTTTCCAAAAGGAAATGAGATGATCGTGAACTAGTCTCTCCTGTAATATTACTGTTTCTTTCAGCACACTTGAGAGTAACACTGGGGAGGAAGCCAAGGAACAGAGCCGTCAGCTGCCAGCTCACGGCACAGGCCACACAGATCATTCCCAGCCCATTACTGGTGACAGCTTGAAAGTTTGATCTGCTTTTTACAAGTTAGTGCACAAAAACACTTCAATGCACTATTCCGTCCTGGGCATCCATTAAAGGAAGCAAGTACAGTCTAAGCCTTCCCATGTAGTTTTCATAGAGAAAATAAGTGAACTTTTCTGCCAGTATTGTGTCACCTCATAAATTCCCTTCACAGCAGAGCAGCAGTGAGTGATGTGAAGCTGGCACTAATCCATTCCAGTGAATTACAGCATAGTCCTGAAAGCAGTTTCTTAACACTAGCAATGGACTTTGGCTCCACTGAATATTTAGCTATATTTGGTTATTTGAGTATGACTTTTGGCTGCTGAACTGCTCAATTCTTATGTTACACATGAGAAGCAGCCACCTGGGTGTGCAGCCCTAGCATGAAATTAAGGAGGAGTGCTTAATATCTAGTATCACATCACCTGGATGCTATGCAAGTCTCACACCACTCTAGGGACTGTTTCTAACGCCAGACAGCCAGAAAACAGAAGATGGATTTAGTCTGGATGTTTTGCATTAAGGCAAAACTAATGCTATGACTTGGCTGGATGGAAATACTACACTGAGTATCCCCACTACACAGATTACATCTGCCAGTTGTAGAAACAGTAGGATGGACAAGCCAAAAAAAGAACCAAAGAAGCCAAAAAGGTTCATTTGTGTAATTAAACTAATCAAGGTGTCAGTTCAAAAGATGCATCCATGGTGTGACAGGCATGAAACAAGGCAAGTGCATCTTACAGTGAAAAACACAAAAAAGCTAGACAATTTATTTTCTGTATCCATGTCCATTTGCATGGCTTCTGTTAGTCATCAGCACAGACCCAGAGCAAGACCTTTTCCAGAGCAAAAATATTTTAAAGTTCCAGCCGTGAGATCAACAGACAGAAATTACTGTAAAAATCTATCTAATACAGGAGTGAATTAGTCTTTTTAAAACTTAGTTGTAGAATTCAAGGACAGCAGTGAATGAAATGAAACAAAATCATAATGCCTTCAGGACAGACACAAAACCAAAGCAGATACTAAACTAAAGCAAATCAAAGCAAATCTACTGACTTGTAAAAAAAACTCCATAAATCTCCTGCAGTATGTTGCAGTCTTCTTTATGGTAATGGTCAGTACTGAATATTAATTGAAAATCAATGGTACCAATAATCCTTCAACTAAATATAGACCATAGCCTCACACAGGAAATACAAGAAAACTTAGAGCTTTCTCCAATATCATCTTAAGCACTTCATTTTTTGGTGATAATTAAAAATGCTATCATGTGCTGTCTGAAAGCAGATCATAGTCTGTTCATAAAAACCTGCTAGGAAATGTATCATTGTGATCACAGCTTTACACAGAAGCTTCTCCATGGAGCTAAGGCAGTGGCATGCATCCATTCAAGATGATCAACTGGGCCTTCAGAACACAAAGAGATTGTTTTTCCTATTAATGGGTACAAAGGCTGCAGTTTAATTTATAGAAATTATACCCTTAGTACCTTCCCAGAAGCATGGCTTTGAATGATGGGCATCTTGATTTTGTAAAACAACATCTGAAATAGAGTGGCACAAAAATGCTGTCTCCAGCATGTCCATAGGGCCACTTCACTGCCCATCAGGACAAATGTCCTGGGGCACTGAAGAGATTGCATTTATAATAATTATGTTAGAATTACAATGATGAATTCTGACAGCTGTAACTTCTTCAGGGTTATGACTGGAATACAAAATTACATATCAGCTCTTGATCCTTTGCCATTTGACTTTCATTTCCTTCAGCAAGGCCTGGAATACCCTGAAGTTAGTGTTAGCATTGATACACATCCCCTGCAGATTCATGGCAAAACCAAGGGACCCATTTCAACTGATTGCCAAACTCATATCCCTAATAAAGGAGGATTTAAATACAGTGTAACATTAAGTCTAGCCATAATAGAGAGTAAACAGATTACACCCTACTGACAGTTCACAAGAGCTGCTGCAGCATTTTTCACAGAAGTGGCTCTTTGACACTGGAGTTAAAATCATTTGTCCCCAAGCACAACCTATAAAAACAAATACAGAAAAGGATTGTCTTAGCAGGTTAAAGCAGTTTGATGCCTTAGAAAATGATCCCTTTTACACAATGACAGCTACACAAATATTCTCTCAGCTGTCTTTAAATAGGAACTTTGTACATCGATCATCTGAGGAACTGCCAACAGAATTACAAGTGGAGCCATTTTTATATCTTGTGCCATAGGCACAAATTTGTGATGCAGAACCCATCACCCAGACATGCTGAGGGAGAAAGGTGCTCAGCATGCCAGAAATGAAGGCTAATTACAGGTACCACATGAACTCACTCAACATGGAAATCATTCACTGGCTGGTATCTTTCACTTCAGCTCCCAAATATTGTTCCGCTATACTACTATAGCTTTGTTGTGAATCAGGAAGCACTTGCTCACTAAATCTAAATGTCTGAAAAACTTTGCAAAAACATTCAGTCCAACATAAATCACATTTGGCAACCCACTCCCCTTTGATAACCAAATAACCTGGATCTTTCATACAATCTCTAGATTACATCTTGTTCCCATGTTCTTCTTGCTTCTGCAACCTGATGTTTCAGCACACTCCCATTTCTATGCACTACAAAGCCTCATTAGCATTACAGGCAGGGAACTAAATTCTAAACTCAGCCCTTGGAGTGCACAAGCAACTCTAGAGGAAAGCCTAATGACTATGAACAGAACCAAAATGAATAAAAGAGAAGCAAGCACTAGCAAAACATGAAGCAAAGTCTTATCTAAAATCATGCCCTTCTGTGAGTCTTCCAATGGTATCATCCTGATCTCAGCAGGCATTTACTCTTCCTGTTGGGAATGCCTCAATCAGTGCATTATGCAGAGGCTGCCCTCACATAAAGGAAAGGAGAAGAAAAATTTCAACTGGACATTTTTCTGACAATAGCCTGTGCAGGTATTTACATTCCATCATTGCTTCCTGGGACCCTTCCTATATCCACAGTTGCATAGGAGGGAGCAGAGTTAAGAGCTGAGACATTTTTTTCCCCCCTCTCTAAACCTATCTATCTAAATTTTTGAGATTGCACAACCAAGTGCCCCCAGCTCCACCATCTAACACCCACAAAGACACCTAGCTGTGCCACTCCCACCTGTGATTTAGAGACAGTCTCCTTGCTTTGTGCAATCCAGAGCTACAAGCAGCTCCAGTGGCATCTGGTTCTAAGCACATCAATGGCATTATATGCAATACAAAGGAAAACAAGAAGTGGGATTTTGTTCCCAATGTCAGCGGTTGAGGGGAATCATTTATTCATGACCTCAACCAACCTAAGGCAACTCACATCTGATACAAAAGAACATCTAAGTAGTTCACAGAATGGTACAACCAGAGTCAGTACGTGAAACAATTACAATTAAAAAACCTGAAAATAGAACCTAAGTTGTTAAAAAAATAATAAAGCCCTGCAGGGATCAGAATTTCCATTTCTCAATGTTGTACAGTTTCAAATTACAGGCAATTCCAAGTCAGAAATTACTTTTCTTTTTAACACAAAGATATTTTATAGCATTTCAATCCATTACACTACAAACTGCAAGTAAACTTTTGTATGAAATATGAAGATGCATTACTTAACTCTCAAAAAGTGTCTTTTGACAATGTTTTGACTATTTCCTTGATATCAATACACTCCCATTTTCAGTGTTAATGAAATAGCAATTCCCAAAGGAAAAATGTCCCATCAGAAAACTCTCCATAGCTGTAATCATCAGCCAGAAGGCCAGGCTGCCAAAAGGCAGCAGAAAATTTGGTAAATTAAATGCTTCAGCTGTCTTTCTGGAAAACCTTATCTCAGCTATCAGTTCTAAGGTTACCTGTCCAAACCTCTGACCACAGGTCCCAGGCTGCAGTTCTGCCTTCTTTGAGCACTTATGTGAAAAGAACAGCTCTAGGGAATGGGATTTTTTCAGGACAGCAGAAACCAGGAACATTCTTTCCTTGGTGCTATTCTTAGACTGAAATATTCATCCCTAAATTACTTCTGTGTCTCCAACTGGGTTGTCTGGCAAGCTGACAGACAAATCTTAGTAAAAGACATACTTGATAAATATGCCAGGAGATGTACTTGCAGTCTTGTTATACAAAGGAAAAAAATGGGGGAGAAATTAGGAAAAGAGCAAAAGAATAAGACAGAAGAAAATGCAAATTGCTCAGCTGCTCTGGCTCTGTGCATAACTTCTCGGAAAAGGCAGTGAGGAAAATGATCATTTATGCCAAACAAGGCAAGGCAAAATATTTAGGCTTTTTCTTTGCCTGATGTACAGAACCAATCTTCTGGGTCTCCTAGATCTAAGCAGGAAAGACTCTTGCCAGGCTTGCTCCCAGTGCAGCTGTAGGAAAGACCCTCCCAAACCCCACACTGAGTTGAAGCTGGGATGTTCCACTGCTATTCTGCTATTCAGAGCTCAGGTAAGAGGCTTGGAGACAATGAGCAGAAAGATCACAAGGACAATAAAAAGCATTTCTGTTTCTATTTCCCCTTGCATCTGAGCCCAAGACTGTGACTTGAATCAGTTTCTCTACAATAAGTCAACAAGAAAGATGCTCTTAACAGATACAGACTTGATATTCTTCTGTAATCACATGCTTTGGAACAGTTTCAAAACATTTTGTGATGTGTCTTTAATAGATATAAGCAGCAGCCACAAGAGTCAAAGAGATTGTGACAGCTTCTTCCACACGTAAACACAATGCAACAAAAGGGATTGTTCGCCCTCCAATTTTTTCTATTTAAATCCATGACAACTTGCACACCAGTGCAAAAATATTATATGCATAGTGTATATTAAAACTGGAAAAGTGACGAGTTTCCCTCTAAATACAGCTGAGAGTCAGGCCATTCAGCTCTCCTCCCCCTGTAACAGAAGTCTTGCTCACTTCAGTGAAAAAAAGAGAAAAGTTATATAAAAGATTAGCAAGAATGACAATTTCAACAACTGGATTAATGTCTTCCAGCAGAGACAAGATCTGTTGGCTACAGAGTTCAACAGAGTCTTGACTTGCATGGCCATGCAGTGCGACCTCACTTCAGCACGGTGAGAAAATGACTGATTGATTGCCAAGGCTCCGGTGCTGAATTTTGGTTTTTCCCTATGGTATTCACAGCTAGGTAAGCAATGTAAATAAGTGACCTCGAGGTACATTAACTCCTCCGAAAGGAAAACACATGATCCTGTCATAAAGCATTCATCCAACAATCCTTCAAAACCATAAGTAAGGCTGTAATTTGCTGTCGCTGTAATCCAGATATTCATTTACTTTTCCAAAATTGTTCTTTCCACAGAGATCATTCTGCCTCGAAAGCAAAACCCAAAATCGTATCACTGACCCGTTAAGTTTAGGTCTTAGTTTTGAGGATTATTGTTGTTTGATTTTACAATGAGAGGGATTAAATACCTCAGAGCTCAGCTGCCACAGCAAACTGTCTGCATTCAAAACACCCCCACCAGGGCTAAGTTTCTCCTAAGGAGTAAAAAAAAAGGCAAAGTGAAGAGGGATGTTTCCATGAAACAAACTTCTCTGGAGAAAAAATTTACTGAATACATAGTTTTGACTGATTTTTTTTTTTTAACCACAGATAATTAGAATGCATTTTAATAACTACTGAACCTTTACAAGAAAATTTAAGCCCTGAACAACACTTCCTCTACCACACACACAGTCAGCAATGCTTCCCTGTGGCAGACTTCATCAGAAATAGAAATTCATTTAGCTCCTAATTGATTGATCATTATGCCACAGCTCTTCAACAAAATGGAATTAAAAGGACCCATGCAATATTGTTATATAGTTTCCTTGTGGGGAGCAGAGTGAGACATCTCAACTCACACTGGTTTTTATTACAATGTCACTTGTTATTTGCAATTTGACTCCTCTTTGGATTGTTTTTTGGCTTAGGATTTATACACTGTATCATTGCAGTCCCGATGGCCCTGCAGTCAAAGCAAAGGGCCAAGAGGCCGTTGGGGACAGCTGGCCCCACAGGCACCCACTCCCTGTGTGGGACTGGGGCAGTGAGACACAGCCAAGCCTCACCACAACTTCCCTTGCAAAATTTTCCACAGGACTGTCAGACAAGGCAACCATGAACATTTTTTTACACATTATTCAGGATTGTATTTGTGTTAATCAAGAATTTCTAGATCAATGACTTTAAAACCCTTTAGGCTATAATTAAGTGCCTGAAATTCCCATGAGAATCAACATGGAAATTAAAACCGAATACATTGCAAAATAACACTGTGCCCTTCTGCAGCACCAAAAAATCTTGTCTTGAAAGAATTAACTCTGATTACAAGGACTAAAAAAACACAAGATAGCCATACATTTAAATTTTATGTGCATAGTCTCATTGAATTTATTAGGCTTTGAAACTCAGTGGAGGGCTGCAGAGCCTTGGGATGGGCACATCTCCCCTTGACATGCTGAGATTCTGCAGGTTTGGGATCCACCTCTAGCAACTCTGCCAGCCACCATGCAGCCATCAAACAGCAGCTCTTGGTTGCTGCACTCCTCAGATCACTGTTTCCCCTTAAATTCTGCCATCTCACATCTCCCCTTGGATGTAGTATTTTAAAACACCTATTACAAGAGTTGCACAGCAGTTGCGCAGCATAAATCCAGTTTTCACATAAAAAACTTGTTAAACTAGAGCAAAATGAAAGAAAGAGCACCACTACTTATCTTACAAAAGCATTGACTATACTTGCATTATCTTCTGAAGACATGGCACCTGAAAACACATTAATGCTCTGTTCCTGAGAGCAGCAGCAGAACTGAAAACCGGACAGACCAAGTGGTGAGTGAGTGTGGAAAGTTACTCCAGTAAAATGACCTTCTCACAGTGACTAAAACCAGTGGGGGAAGCCAAATACCCCACTCCTTCACAAAACAAAACAACAAAAAAAGGCAAGGTGAAGACTGGAGCAAGTGTCTACAGACAAAAATTGCTACTATTGCATTCACACGCCTGGTAAAAGCCATCTTCTGCTTAAACCATGTTCCTTTACACTCTTCATTTATGCCAGAAAAAAATGTTAAAAGCCAAAGCACTCCTAGAAGTAACTACTGATGCCCCATCTCTGTTGGAGCTTGTCCATGTTTTGTTGGGAGCCATTGCTGATACCAGCACAGAGCAATTACTATGAACGTCTTCAGTAGCTCTTCAAGTGACACGAAAACCTACCCTCAAAATTAACCCCAAATGATCCTCACAAGAACTGGGGAGCGTTCCTTGATTCTGGGCTGCCGTATCACCTGCCCGCTGTTTGCAGAGATAATACTCAAAGGCTTCTCCCACTTTGAACCTTCAAAACGAGACAGTATCAAAAAAAAGGATAGCACGTTAACACCTCCTCACTCTGGTGAGAGAGTCCACAGTAGAAAAATGAGCAAGAATGACACCAAACATGGAAAGAGGAACTTTTCACTTTTTCCAGAAAGCTACGTGAGACACTCTAGGCACAGATGTTCATGCAGCTAAAAACACAATCAGAAAATCAAGATGGAAAAATCAGAAAAAAGTTTTGTAAGTTCCTTTATGTGCCAACCACATGACCAAAGAGCTTCTATGGGACCTTGCCATGAAGTGCACTTTGCTTTCTCAGGCTTATCACTGAGGTCCACTACCAAGCAACAAGGTAGTTGTTCTCATTAATCACTCATTTATCAGAGTGTTCTGTTTTACATCATGACCTTGAGCCAATGCCTTTACACAACAGGTGGGTGTTTTTTCTACTTTTCCCAGAGTCAGCAGTCCTGCTGAAATAAACCTTCTCGGTTTTGTTCTCCTCCAGCCTTCAACACAAATTCATGGCAAACATCTCTCCTTACTGTCTTCCTGAAAACTAGGTAATTCTCCTGTCCTGCCTCTTTCAGCTTCCCCAGCCACTAGCAGCTACTAAAACTGAAGTCCATACTCCAGTGAAAGCAAAAGTTGAATGCTATATAGCCGTTTAGAATTACAGTTCTAATGAATTCTCTGAAATAATTGTATCTAAGGTTACAATCAATGGCATTAATTGTCTCAGGGATAGGCATCTACCAAAAAAAGATAATTAGAATCACCTCTGCAAACAAAATCCTTTGTTATTAATTAAGGTGAAAATTAACTGTCAATCATGTTTACCAGAAGCAAATTCAAGATTTACCTGAAATGGTGTAATATGCATTATCTCACTGCTCTAACAGGATCCTGAGCAGACATTGCTGGGCTGAAGTATCCAAGCCTGCCACTTTTGAGATAATACACAGCAAAAGCCTAATCTTTAGCTGAGATCAAGAACATGAGTCATCCTAATTTTGACTGCTCAGTCAGAATGAAAAATATGGTTATAAAATTATAAACTCTGTCCTAACCTCATATCTTGAAAAAATGCCAACTTGCAGGAAACAGGATACCTGATACCCATGTGTTTGGTGGCCCAAGCCACAACACTGTTGACACCACTAAAAAAATAATCTGCAGGTGAGAGCAGAAGAATTTGAGCAAGTCAAAACCACCTTCGATCTGAATGTTCTAAATCCCTGTCTGTCACGAGCAGCCTCACATCTGTCACAGGACCTTCCTGAGAGCCACAGCATGAAGCAGCCAGGAGGCTTGCTCAGAACCTGCCCCCAACAGAGCACAGGGTCTGGCAGGAAACCCTTGAGGTAAGTAACCTTTCAGGGTGAGACCTTGGCACTGCACTCTGGATAACTGCATCTGTAGGAAAGCAGTTCTTACTTCATAACCATTCTCCTGGAAAAGCTGGTAGCTCACAGCTTGGACAGGTACACTCTTCACTGGGTTGAAGTAGCTAGATGGCCAGGCCCAGAGAGTGGTGGTGAATGGTGCCACATCCAGTTGGCATCCCCTGGATGTCAGCCTCCCCCAGCGTCTCCTAATGACCACCTTGCCTCTTCTGCCATGTTCAGCAAGCACAAGGGCTGCATGATGGGCTTACAGCAGTGAAGCACCTCACTCAAGACATCCCACTGGAGTACAGCCCCTGCCTCATATCCCACTCAGCAAACACAGGAGCTCAATGTGCCATCAATCTCTAAATCTCACAGAAGAAACTTGCACATTAGACTACAGCTTCAAGTCCCAGCAAAGTGTGAATTATTATCCCACAGTGACCATCTAAATCTCATAATTGCAATATGTGATGATAATACCTACATTGTAGAACCTTTTTCCAATAATAAAAAGGACATAATGATCAAGTTAGTAGGTATAAGCCTGATGACTCTGCTAAGATTTTCAGTATGTGAAACAAAATTGGTATGGGTGTCCCTGTACTTCCTGACTGCTCTAAGTGCAGGATTTATTGCTCTGTCTTATGTTTTTAACTCATGCTATGGCTGGAGGAGGCATCTCTTGGTTGGAATACACACTAACGTATCTTCTCTGTCTTAGAGCTTTCTGGAAAACAAGATGTAATTGCAGGAACTATTCCTTACTCAGTTTCACCTAATGACAGGCAGCATTTCATAGATTATTCCAACGCCAGAAAAAGAATGAAGAATTTTAGTTGATGCAAGGATACAAAACACAGATGGCTATTAGTGGAAAGAGCTACTTATTCCCTTGGACAAATCCAGTGGCATCATTAAATCATCTGTGACAAAAAAAAAGCCTAACAAAAATTCCCTGCAAAACCAGTCTCAGAAGAAAGTGTCATGCTTTGATATATAATTGTTCAAATGCAAAAACAGACCATCTGCAGGCTGTGCTGAGTTCAGCAACAGATATATTTTAGTTCATACAAATGAGGATCAGACCCAAGGATCAGCCAAGTGGCCAGTGGGCAGCAACAGATAGAGGCAACCTTTATTCCTTCAAATTTTAAAAGTGTGACTCAAAGGCCAGTGAAAACAATGTAAGTCAAATGACCCCACTGGGCTTTGCCAAGATGTTCATTTCCGTGTCGCTCCATATAACTTCTAAAGTACTGGTTCCATCCCAGAAACCACGCCCTGCCTGCCTTAGGTAAGGGCAAGAAGGCACAGAAACTGAGCCACAGCTGCTTCGATAAATTTTGCAGTTTACCGCAAACATTAGTATCCAAGTCAAATTCAGATACTTTTTGCTTGCGCTGACAGCACCCTCAAATCACCAGTCAGTGTCCTGAACAGAAATCCATGGAAAGGATGCAGCCACCTCAGCACTTCACCACACCCTCAGAGAGGGCCCATCTCCAAGCACACAGCAGCCTGCAGCTGGTGGTGTGGTTTATATTGCCTAAAAGCAAATGTGAACGCCAGCATCTCCTGCTCACAAAGACATGCCAGTTGAAGACAAGCTTTGCTCTTCCTTAACATGATTTCAGTCACAGACAGATGCTGCTTTGGGGACAGCATCAGAGCACAAGCAGTGTCAGTACCAGCATGGGTTGGCTTTCCTCCAGCTGCACGCTGTGACTCAAGGCCATTAAACCAGGGAGGAAGATGTTAATCATCACAGGGCTTTTTGTGATTTTATTCTCCAAGGCTTCAAAGGGTAACAGGAAAATTGGCATTTCAGAACCCCTCAATGCCCAGCTAAGCACAAAGTCATACCATCAAATTTTCAACTCAATTAACACAGTAGGCAGGCATTGCACACTTCTGAAAGCATCTCTTGTTTAAACACCTCACTGAAAACTGGGCTCTGAAAGAGAAAGTGTTTGAGATGAAATAGTGTTACCTGGACTGAAATAATGCTGACCATCAGGGGTACATGAGACTGATCAATGCAAAGCAGTGTCCAGAAAGGGAGGAAATTGGTATATTTAAGACCATCCTCTGCTCATCATACCAACCATGCAGTAATTTATTGAAATAAGTTTAATGTACTTAGTTTGAGAACAGTTCTTAGAGTAAGTGGCCCTAAAGACAAGATAGTTATTCATAACACCACATCCTTTAAGTCTCAAAAGTCCATCCCAAAGGTTCTTTAGAATGTCACTCCTTTGGCAATAATGCAAGCAGCTGAATCAATACTGAGCTGACTTTAGGAGCTGTCTTAAGTTTGAACTATGGATTTATGGCACTGAGTTCATGATTGATAGAGTGCAACTCGTACAGACAGGCATCACTGGCCTGTTTCCATCTATGCTAAAAGCCAGTAAAATTTCAGTTGCTGTCAGAGTTCCTGATTACTCCTGGTACTGCACAGAAAAATGGGGTTCCTCAGGCTACCAAAGCACTGCTGAATCCTAACCCACAAGGCACATGATGCCATGCTCCTGTTCTCCCCTTTTCATAGGCAGGATCAGAGGGATGGAAAAGATAATTAGCTTTCCTAACCCTTCTAGAACAAAACCAAGAATAAAAAGGAGACCGGGAAACATTGCCTCTTCACATATATACTTGGAAAACTAAAGAATGCTGGTGGAACTGCTGTTTCAGATGTTCAGATGTAACATTCATACACACCTTTCTGCCATTTAAAGAGCAATGTCCCATGTCTAGAACATTATCTCCACAGCAGAGCAGAGTCCCTGGTGGAAGGAAAAAACCCTAGAAAATACTCTTACTCCTGTGTGACCAGCACTCATGGTCTGCCTTCTCCCAGTCCCTGTGCTCAAGAACTCTTTAATTAAAGCCAAACCATGTGCACCAACAGCTGTGTTTACTAGAGCAACTGTGGCTTGCCCTCCAAAACTAGTTCTTAGATGTTGTCAGCTGTGTTTATACAGACATGGGAAACTTCATGCGGCAAACCATTTGCCAAATACCCTGTGAATTCAGCTATTTTCCCTGTGCTGAGATAATACTGGCATTACCTAGTTTTAAACTTCAATACATTTGTATGACAGTGCTGCAGATAAGTCCTCAGCTAAAAATTCAGCCTTGAAAGCAATTCTTTGGCAAGCACGTATATACTGAACACAGAGGACACCCTGCCTAGTATTTCTTTGCTTTTGAGGATCACAAATCAAAGCCACTCTTGTTCAGCCACTGCTATTTTGGGAACAGCACTCTTCCTCCTCTGAGGAGGGAGGTTCACAAGGAGGAAGAGGCAGGAGGTCACATCACCCTGCATGGTACAAGCAGGGTGTCTGGGAACATCACACCTCTGAAGTAACCAAATTCATGTCTTTTCATTACCTGGAGCCCCTAAATTCGACATGTTAGCAATGCTTAACACACTAACTGTGTCACAGGCAGAAGCACACAGGAGATACAGAAAGTCTTGCCCATTATTCCCTCTGGATCCTTTTAAGACAAGGATAATTGACACCCTAAACCCAAACAGTGCTGTGCTCGATTTGTGGCCAAAGCAGTGCTGACAGCATAGGGGTGTCTCAACTATTGCTAAACACTGAGGCAGAGCACCAAGGGTTTTTCTGCTTCCCATGCTGCCCTCAGTCAGTCAATACGGAAAAGGCAAGAATAACAAGCTGGACAAACACACGGGGTAAGAAAAATCTGCCTGTGCAGCATCTTGCAGGAAGGCATCTATGATCAGCTTGGATTAGAGATGAAACGTGAATCAACTCATGACGTTGCTGCAAAATATCAGCTGGATAGAATGCAGAGGGGAATGATCTGAGGTCTCCAATTGCTTAGGAAAAACAGGTGAAAGAACAATTTAATCTAAAGAAGGTCAGACTAAGGAGATCAGGTACAGATGTAACAGAGGGAAAAAACAGTGAATATTAACATTTTAGGGCTCTTTTCAGAGGCATTTAGACATGCTAAATATCAAACTCTGTCAGGACTATGCTCGGAGTCACTCAGTCTACTACTGAAAACAAATGTGTCTTAAATTACAGCTAAACACTCATACAAGAAAATGGCTTCTAGGAAGTCAGAAGCATTATCTCAATAGAAGAAGCACGCTTCTGCTCCTTGAACAGACTTTAATTCAGAGCAACTCAAATTAAACCTCGGGATCTTAACTCTAATTCAAACCACGTCTATGCAAATGATTCCAACAGGACTGCCGCATTTTATACAAATGAAAAGAACAGAACAATCCTGCTCACCTGCAGCAAGAAGCAGTTTCATTATACATTCCACATCAAGTACCTCTCAACAACTTACTGGAACATGATGGTTAAAAATTTGAGCAAGCAGCTGTAAAGAAATTTATCATTCTGATAACGTTTGAGGTACAGAAGTCAAGCGTTAATAGACCTGCTACAGTGTAAAAGAGCAGGAAGCCTCGGACCTTTCAGTTCAAAGGGAATAGTAACTCAAAGCCCTTGTGATCTGGTGATGACCTGCAAATCTGCACTTAACCGTTCATTCTGCTAACTCCCAAGACAGTCAAGCAGAAAAACCTCATGACAAGCAACTTGGCAACGCAGATGGTTACAGGATACACAACGGAAAACCCACACAGTTGTAGTAAGTTTATAGCGATCCTTTCCCAGTATGTTCTTGGGACCTCCATTCTGCACTCGGGCTGAGTCATATACTTTTTGCATTGCTCAGTCCATAATGATTGTCAAGGCACTATTTTAACTCACTTAACTAACTTAAGTTGTTAAAAAACAGATGGTACAACAAACATGGAGATTGTGTTGCCCAAACGGTAAATAAGAGAAGTACTTCACACTCAGCAGCTGAAGAGACCAGGCAGATGCAGACAAAAACCTCTTCACTTTGCATATTGCACCTACATGCCTGCCTCCAGGCCAAAACTCTACAAAGACCAATTTCTAGCCTGTCAAAATGTCACCTTAGCTTTTCTTACGCTATCATTAGGGGGATTTTCCTTATAAAACTGTTCCACCCTCAAGACTGATGGTCCAGGATGCATTTTCCCTTAACAGCATACTTCTCACATGCCCAGCAACTTTTGTCATTTATATTTTCCTGAATTATTTACAGAATTGGATAGCAAAGTGTGTTAGAAATAAACACAAACAGTGAATCTATAAACAGAAACGTGCAGCACTCAGTTAAGTCAGTGCAAAACAGGTCCTGACATATGATACTTGGTTCACAATTGTTCTGAAACTCGAAAGATGAAGATATACTACTGCAACAAGAAATTGTCTTTCAGAAAAGTCAATTGATAAAATAGTATACGAACCAACTACTTCAGGAAGCCTCCCCTGACAGTACTTCCAGATGACTATACAGTTCCCAACACAGGCTGTTCCAGCCTGCCCCTGTATTTTGTCCATATACCCAGCAGTATCTCAATAGTCTAATCTTTCACAATGCTGGCATTTGCTCTGCCAATACAAGTCACCCAGCTCTTCCTGAACTTTATAGGAACCAAACTTCATATTACACCAACTCCACTTGCAAGGAAGGTTTTGTGACTCCACATTCCAATTTTCCCACAGCACAAGAAGCAGAGGGAGCTCCCCAGACAAGCTGGAGGCAGCCCTGCTCTCTCCAAGCACACTGAGGCTGTTACAGGTTATGGTGATATTTGACCTCCCAGGGCAAGCATGAGCCAAGGGGAGAAACCAACAGCAAGAGACCCAGAGACTCACCAGGTTCCAGGACAAACCTCCAGTGGTGCAGCTGCAGTACCTGTGATAGAGCTGGGACTGAGGCTATGGCACTGCAGGGAGAAAAAGACAGGCTCTTGGTGGAGCTCAAATAGGGCCACGGGGGTGGGGATGGTGTGGAATTTCATGTCCCAGGTGAGGCTGTTTGGGTCCAGCTGGCCCATTAGCCACAGAGCCAGGAATACCTGTGGGCCTTCCTCCAGCTTGCGGGGTCCTGAACCAGGGGGAGGGGGGCCTGACTTCTTCAAGTCTAAACAATGCATTTCTTAATAATTGCAACAATTCATCTTTTTCTTGGTGTTTCAATTAGGCCAGATCCCAAAACTAGTGAAATCAAGGAAAAGCTTTCTGCTGATTTCAGGCACTTTGACTACTTTCTTATGAAGTGGTTTGTGTTTCATCCTGCATTGCAGGTTAACCTTGTGTTAATCAAAGCACTTGTAACACTATTTGAAAGACAATGTGACATTTCCATGCCATTCCACCGGTTTAAACAAGATTCCATGAAGAAGTTGACCTTTTCTCAGTCAAAATATAAATGCCAAACTTGCAGGACTCTATCTTTCAGTTACTGCCACCTTGATAGTGAAAAATGCTGTAAGCACTACACCTAAAACCTTACCAAGACCAGGTGCATTTCAAATGCAATCTCTCCTTTCAAGGTGGATTCTTCATTTCTGAAATGCAATGAACCTTATGCAACTTTTCCACACAAATGTGACAATACTGGGGATTAAGACTCGCTTTAAAGAGGGAAGGACTATGAAAATGCTGGGGAACGGCAGGAGCACCAGGCACTTGCCTGACTACAAGGAGGGGCTCTTGGCCACGGGCTGATTGGGGTAATTAATGCCCCTCAGTCCTGCAAAGAGAGATCAGAACTCAGGGTCCCACTAAACTGGCAGTGTTTCTGCCAGCGCTGTAGAGAATTCTGTCAGCCAGGGGCAGAAGGCACAGGCACCAGCAGCAGGGAAGAGGGGTCCCTACTTCCTGGGGAACAAGTGTCTTTCTTACCCTCTTCCTAAGGGTCCCACTTTTGCCAGAAAATGTGCTTCCAAATGAGTTCCCTAGGAAGCAGAAAATAAAGCCCAAACCCCAAATTTTTAAAACTCAGCCTGAAGCAACCACAGGAAAATTCTGTTTAAGAAGAAATGCCGTAAGGAGTAAAGGATGCAAAGTCTCTGCTGCTCTTCAAAGACATTTCTTCTTTTGCTTTCCTTCTCCTTTGAACTGAATGAGGCTACAAGTCCAGCTTGTCAAAAGACTAGTAAATATTGCTCTTGAAAGCTCACCAGAGCTGAAACTTTACACAGGCTCAATTCTATTTCATTTCCATTTGATATTCCAGATCAGGATTCTTCTCTGCACAGGTGAATGTCAAGTGTTTAATTGATCCCTCTGTGTCACTGTACGTCTGCGCCCTTATCCATACACCCATGAAGTTACAGGATGGTCACAATCATGATATATGAGCTCTTGCCCTTGAGGGAAAGGATTGCTATTTTCAACACAGAGTTTTGGCTCAAAAAAACAGAAAACAAGAATTTATACCAAAGTGTGTGAAGACCCCTAAACTTCAGTTATTGCTTCCATTTCCCAAAGAAGGCACAAACTGCAGTGCTAAATGACAGCATAAAACCCATAGATAGATGCATAATAATTTATTAATTACCTCTAATATTGACAGAAGCCCTTGGACATAGATATGATACAAGGAAACTGTCATTAATCACTACTATGGATTAAGAAACATCTGGCTTTTTACTTCCTATTCTCACTCATTCCATCTTTTTCATTTCCTATTCTTTCATCTCATGGTAGCAATGCTGAATACTAAAAAGACATATATATTTAACTGTGCTCACTAATTTCCATGCTAATTAATTCAGGTTCCAATATATGCATTTTGTATAGGTTTGATAAATCCCTCTTAAACTGGTAATTTGAGCCCAAATCTTCTCCCATGGCAGAGAGAATCATTCAGCTTCTGGCCATCTCTGCTTATGATGTCAGTGCAGGGATTATTTTAATTAAAATGTAGGTGAGAAAATCAATCAAAAGATAACAAACAGGCCAGATCACCTATTACCTGTAGCCAGTATATATATATGGGATTCTAATCCAATTTATGAAGCTTTCAAGCCAGTAAACCAATTAATTTTAAAACGCATTTCAGTCAAGATGAAAAACTACTTTGTCTTGTGCTTTGTTTTTTAAGGTGCAGGATGAATAAGCCACAGACAACAACAGAAAAGCATTTCTTTCTTGTTTTTGTTTTTTAATGACACAAATGCAGTGATTACTCCTAAGTGATATCCATCAGAAGTCTCCTGGCAGTTTATATACAACTTTAACAATAGCTGAAGTACCTCAAGTACTTTGAGAGTGATGTTAGCAGACTGTTTTTCTGCTGTTACTTGCTTTCATTCTGACACATTAAACCACGAGACAGAGGGAAGCTACTATGGTCCTCCTGTGTTCTCCTTGGTGCCTTGCCACACACACAGATGCCAGAGGCTCCGAAAGCCTTCAAGGGAACAGTAAATATTCAGGAAAAAATATTGAAATTATTATATATGAGGCCACTATGCAAGTATATTAAATATAGTTACCTTACATCAGGTATTTCACTGAGCTAAAGATTGCAATCATTATTTTGGGTTATGTTACCTTATAAAAAATTAGGAAAAAAACCAGAGTGATGCAGCAAAAAAGCTCTTCACTATACAGTATTAAGTGAAAGTATTGAAAAACAGGATAGTGTGTAATTAGACATAACATATATCCAAGCAGATATTTACAGTCTTCAGGACAGTAAGACAAACAAGAAGCAAAAACCTGCCCAAATATAACAAAAGCCACCATCAGTTTCGTGTACCAGAGGAACCCTTACAATGAACAGGAAAATGTAATTTCATTCTGCATCACCAAAAACAGTTATTCAATTGTGATGTATTCCATTCCTCTGAGAATCTTCTCCCAGTTTTTCAGTTTGCTTTTTTGTCAGGGAGAACAAAAATGGGAGAAGGAAGGAAAATGGGAACAAAAAAAAAATTCTGTCTCAGCATAAAATGTATTTCATAGTAAAAGCACTCAGGAATTAGAGGAGAAGAAAAAAATCCCTATTTTTATGCCAAAGCTATAGCATAAAATAATAGTTCAAGAACTGCCTGTATTCGTAACCTCAGTTTCAGTACAAATGCTGCATGCACAAAAAGAAATACAGGGTGGTAGTGCTGAATTTATCACTGGAATCTGCACACTGCCATAAAGAATGTCCTCTATTAGTGACAACAGCTGTTGGTTTAATAACCCTAGAAAAGATCATTAAATTCCTTCAAATTTCCCATAAACAGATGGAAGAAATGCAAAAGTGTTAAAACATATGGGAAAACATATTGGAATTCAGCAGCCTCCTGGAGCAGCCAGGAATCCCAACACTGCAGCCTCCAGGTTGCCACGGGTCCCCCCACAGTGCTGGAGGTGGGTATGCTGTGGAAATGATGGAAATAATGGGAAATGATGGAAGGGGTTGGATGTCCAGGGGCAGGAGTTGCTCTGACAGTTCACAGTCATGGTCTTTGCAGGCATGGATTTTCTTCCCACTCTATTTCCTTGGGAAGTTCTTTGCACCCAGAACTTCAGGACGTGCAAAATCTCAACACTCAGAGGAACCCTCTCCCTCAAGAGCTGTTACAAACCCATGACTGTGGATCATCTCCGCACTTCCTAGAACAAGAAAACATTCATTTTAGGAAATGGGAATTTCCCAACAGCTTGAAAGAGAAATCACAACAGGTCCCAGATTAAATGTTTCCTGTGATCAGGGACACTGTGACATTCCTACATTGGCGTATAATTCATGCACAAGCCTTATACACCGCATAAGAACATCAGGAACATTTCAATGAAATATTGTTGGCATTGTTGCTAATGCAGGCACACAATGGTAGCAAAAATTGAGGAAACTCAATTGAGGAAAGCTGCAAGGAAAGTAAAATGGGAGTATGTATCAGAGATCTGGCCCTGGGTGTGCTGTCCCTACTACTACATCAGTCAAAGTGGCACCATTTCATTTCCCTTGTAATGGGGGCAAATGGGTAGTGTCAGCCTTCAGAGGAACATGTGCAGCATTTTCATTCTGAGGAGTAAGAAAGCACTAAAATGCATAAACCAGCTGTTCTTTGGGGAAGAAAACACTATAGATAAGATAGAGAATTCACACAGGCATTGCCTTCATGTTCCCCAGTAGATCCAATATCAGTACACCTCAGCCCTCCCAAATTAATCATTTAACCTTCACAGTTTAATCATGACAATAATACTTGTCCTTTCCTCACAGCACCTGACAGTTGCTGTAGTCATTACATGGAGCCGCACATCCTTCTAGAGGAAGCACTCGGATCTCAATCAGCCCCAAGGCATTTATTTTCTCCCCAGGTGCTAGCCAAGTGTTTGGAAATAACCTCCATGACATACAGTGACACCAGATGGTGACAGCTTTTGTTTAGCCACCCAGAAAGGTCATGAAGTTTTTCAGGTGTTTGTTCTGAGCAGATTTCCCCTCAGTTCTAAAGAACATTCCTAAAGTCCTTTTGCTGTCTCTGCTCTCCCTGGCCTGGGGTGTAACAACAGAGTTGTTGCTTCAAGGTCAGTTCAAAAGGGCCCTCTGAAAAGTTTTGTTTTTCTCCCAGCTGTCTTCAAACAGTCCCACCTATTTATCCAATGAAGTCTTTGAATGCATGCTCCACTAAAGTGATAGATGTAATAGATTCATCAGGTTATTAATCATTGCCGAATTGTCTTAAAAATAAATATTAATCTTTGTTTGGGAATTTTATTTTTCTGTTCTGATCGCGGATTAAAAGTCTGCCTAGACTTCTATTAATAATGTTTCAATTAATATTCCAATTAATGAACGGTTTGCTTAAGTGAAAAAATAATTCATTAGATTCAAAAAGACAGTCTGATAAAATGTTTTCATTATAAGATGTATATCTTCCCAGCGAATGCAATTCCCACCCAAACAAGCTGACAGGCAGTTCATGAGCCATCTGCAATATGCAGCACCTTCCTTGTGTACACAAATAATTATAAGTTCGCTCTTTGAAAAGGCTACTTTTTCTTCAGCAAAACCCAATTACAATATTAAGCCATAAATCTAGGTCTTGTCTCATTGTTTATTTATGGTAAATTTTCATAAACAAATGTTTCCTGTCTTCTCTAAATTGATAGCACAAAATGAACAAGTTTATCAAAGTCATCCTGAACTATATATAACATAATCATGGTTTTGTAAATCCGAGTCAGGTATGTAATTATTGCAAATAATATTTCCTGCATTACTCACTTGAGCAGAAAGGCATTTCAGTGAAATTTTGGCTAGTAGTTGACTGTTTTGAAAATCCATCATTTCAACTCACAAGAACACATGCAAGTTGATATGTTTTATTTATGTACACACACTTCTACTCACCACCTCACATGCCTGCCTACCACAGTGTACATTACCAAACCTGGAAATTCAGCGGCTCTCTGTTCTGTCCCAAAGAAATGTTATAGATTAAAAGGGTTTACTCCCTACAGCTTTTTTTGACTTTTGTTTTGTTCAAAGTGCCACCAAGCAGCACAGCCCATAGTGAGGATTGCAACAGAACCAGAAATAGTTGCTCTCTTTTTTGAGCCCAGTACACAAGCCACCAGCCCATGCTGCTTTCTCCTCCTTGCCTCTTGCATTCCCCTCAGCTCTTCAGCCCCATTTTCCAACCCTATTCTGTGACTTCCTTTTGTAGTGATGACTTCAGATTGGAAAACCAGGTTATCATCCAAATCAATTGCTTGTGCATTCTCGCAGAGCAGGCTTTTGACACACCAGTAGAAGACACAGGTGAGTTATGGGGAGTTTTAGGAGGGAAATGTTCCCTTCACTGTTCAATTTCTGTATTGCACTGAGGAAGCACAACATTCTGTTATTGGCATTTAATAGCAGAACAGACTCTTTCCCTAGATAAACAGTTGATCTGTACTTGCTAATGCCAATCTGCTACGGTGGGTAATATAGTGACTGATACAGACCAAGCTCTGTTCATTCTCAAAGCTATCAGTTTCAAATTCATTCCATGCCTTGGTGTTTAAAACCCCACTCCGGAGCTACAACCACAAAATATTAGTCAGCCAGCCTGTTGCAGAGCTCCAGACCGCTTCTCACACCCACTGCCCTGCCCCCAGTTTTTTGCAAGTGGTTAGATTCCAAAGCAGCTTTCAGTGACAACCTTTAGAGCTAAGGGAAAACTAATTATTATTCAGGAATAAAATATTTCTTGTTTGTTTGCTTGTTTTGCCTAGCCAGTGTTTTGAAGGTCAGAGTATTGTTTCTCAAGCTGCTGGGTATTTTACACTTCAATGGAAATAAAACCAGTCTGCAAGCACCTTCACAGCAGTATGCAAACTCCCTCCCACTTCCCACTCAATAAACGGGAATGAGCTAGCATTCCTACTTAAAGGCAGATGGAGATTGGGAACGCTGGGAAATCTTGGTTCTGCCATATCAACTGAAAAAACCTATAGGAGCCCACCAAGAACTGCCCCTCAACACCCCATCTTTAGCAACATGAAGTTTGGAGATTTCAGCTGTTCTCGTCCCTCCAGGTGAGGGGGCCAGTGAGCTTGTCTCCAACTCACCCAGGCACGGCACCAGAAAGGTTTCAGGGAGGGCAGGTGATACCCAGCGCATCTCCCCAGCAGCCACACCCTGCCCTGGCAGCAAGGCAGCTCTCGGAGATGTCCCTGCTCCCACTCAAGCAGGCTCTGACATGGAAAACACTGCGATCGCCATGTTTCAGCATGGTAAATATTTAATTAATTTGCAGATTTTCATTATTGTATGTGACTCACTATTGATTTCTCTTTTATTTTTAGCCAGTTGCAGCACACTTGATACGCCACTTCCCAAACCTCCTGTCTCACAGGGACCGCTTGTCTCGGCAGCGTTCACAGAGCGCTGAAGTGTCACAGGTGTGCTAGCCAGAAGGAGGGAGGTCACAGCACAAACTGTGACAAACTTCCTGTAGCAGCAATACAAAAAGCATAGCAGAGCCAAACCACAGATCTAAGTATGTCTCTCGCCCATTTCACCTGTGTGCCACCAATGTGTCGTTAACTTGTAGGAGGATCCACATGTGGGGAAATGAGATTCAAATCTAGGAAGGTAAAGCCCCTTGCTACTGCTGTGCCTCTAGATGCCCAAGACTCCCAGCACTGGGCCAGCTAGGAAGCCAGATGTAAATCTTTAAAAAATGTGAAACGGATGCACAAGATGCTTACTTGAAGGCCCTCATTCAGAAATGGCCTTAAATTGTCATTCCTTATTCCTCCATAGCAGATGAAAGCTAATTTATCTTTGAATGAAAACATCTGCAGGAGAGCTAATGTGTTTTAAAATATGCATAGTGACCTCACATTGAGCTGGACCTTCTTCAGCTTTCCTGAGCACTGATGCAGAGATCAGCTGCAATGCAGGGACTGGATCTGCAGCAGAAGCCCCTCCGACCCCAACTGCAGAGCCATGGGACAGGAGATGGAGAGGAGCTGTCAAGGACTGCCTCCCTACAGAGCCAAGGCTTGGCTGAGCTGACATCCTCTAACAGACAGAAACACCTCTGCCTCTTTTATTCAATGACCCAAAGAGATGCTTCACCTATGGGCTGACTCCTGCAGTTTTAGAGGGAAGTTGGTCTCAAATAGGGCCCTTGAGCTGTGCCTGTGCTGAGGCTAAGGTTCTCCTGCAGAGATCAGGCAAGCCCTGGTGCCTCTATGAGTCATAGCTTTGCTTGTTACTGATGCCAAATCTCTAATCCCTGCTTCCTGTGAGGCCAGGTGAAAGGGGACAAAAAAAAAGCAAATGAACACAAAACCAACAAACAATTAAAAAACCCCCACAAATAACCAACACAAAAACCTCCATGCAGAAACAGTGCTTTCCTCAACAGAATTAGCTAATAAAGAACACAAAGGCACTTGGAGTTTTACTGGGTTAGGCTTCAATCTTTATTACAAAGTTTATCAATTATTGAATACTATTTATATTATTTATTTAGCAAACCTTTTATTTAAACACGCATTTGGTAGCAGAGAAACTGGAACAAACCATTTCAATCCTCAGCTTTATAATCAAAATAGGTAGGCTTAGCAGAGATAAAAGTCACATTTCAGAGGAAAAATCCATTTGCTGGACTCATTTCACCTTCCAGATTTGTTTCCCCTCCTCAGGAACAGCATGAGATGAAATCAAAAAGCACCTTTGGTGCCTGGTGCTGGTGTGGAGCGTAACACTCTCCAGCACCCCGCAATCCCACCACAGCTTCCTCAATAGTGATGGCAGAAGAGGCCAAGGGCCCCTGTGCGCCCACCAGCACCACGGGGAGGGACAGGGCTTCTGCCTGGCCCCGACACTCCCCTACCAGAGCAGAGGTTTAGGGGGTGGTCCTCATCATTCAGCTAGAATGAACCTGCAAACCACAGCTCTCTTCTCACTCAGAGCCAGGGGCAGCTCCTACAGCTGTGCCTTTCAGCTCCAAGGCAAACATTCCGATGGCTACACCTTGGATCTTGCAGCCGCTTGATCCTGGTGCTACCACGGGACTCATCCCACACACACAAACAGGAAGACTCACACCCTGAAACTGGAAAACTGAGGATAAGCCTCTACAGGATTGTGACCAGCAATTCTGTCTTTCCAGTCAATATTTAAACCCCAGCAGTGGAGTTTCATGAGGGAACTTGCCCCCAAAGCTCCCTTTGAAGGCCATATGTGCCTTTCCCTGCCCAGTGCTCTGCAGCCAGCACAGGGCTCCTTCAGCACAGGCTGTGCTGCACCTGGGCTTTATGAGTGTCATCCTCAGGTGACACTGCAACGTGTGTGTGTATGTGTTAAGTCTCACCTTACTCAAAGCAACCAAACTGTTTTAATTACTTCAATGCTCTTTATGCACAGTAATAGAACAGACCTGTTAAAGCTGAATCATTAATCATTTGAGCTAGATCAATAAATAATTATCTGTGCCATATCACTGTGCTCATAAACAGAACCTTCCAGATGTAGACACACTGGAAATAAACAACAGCCACACGGACACGTGCAAGAAAGAAGGCAAACAGACATGCCTCACAAAACCTACTTTTTTTCTTAAGTGTATAATAGTGAGATTTGTGAAGTGCCAGAGCTGTGAACTGATAATTTATTCCCAAAACAATTAGAGGCTTTTGAAAATTTTATTACATCAAGAGCAGATTAATAATTACCGTATTTGGTATTATTTCTGCACTATAATTTTAAAACTGACCAAATACGCATCAGGGCACACAAACATGAGCAAAGTGATCATGACACACCAAAGAGCAGTGATATGGGTCTTGACCTGTGTAGGAGTTTTATGTAACAAATTTCCTGCAATAATCTAAAAGTTGTGAGAGGAGGGGGAACAAAAAGTAGGTATCCAGTCATTGCCACCATTAAACTCCATTTTAATGCTCATGACATCTTGGAGAAATGCCTATTTAATTATCTCCTAAATAGGATCCCTCCCACCCCCTCATGTCTCAGCTCCCTTCCTCCCCTCAGATGACTCTGGGAACTGGAGCTTTAAGAAGAAACCAAGCATTGCAAGATTTTAAATAAAAATTGCAAGTCGTGTCAGCCCTGCTACTTGAATGTTTTCCTGTTTTCAGAACTGAGCCCTCTGTGCTCTGCCATGGTGCTCATCCTGAGACAGGACATCACAACCAGGCGCCAGCATCCCAGCTCTCATAAACCGCTCCTGCAATGTACCTCTTCCGTCTCTCCAGAGACACACACCCCTTTTTCAAGAGGAACCTTGCTCTAGTTTCAGCATATTTCCAGGACTGAAATTCTTGCACAAGATTAAGAAAACAGAAGTAAACAAACAAACAAAATAATCCCTATGTTTCTCTAATAAAACCTACATAAGATAATACAATTTTTATAGTGCATGAAAATAACAATAGATTCAGCTCTTGTAGAAATCAATGAACCTCCTATTTCAAAGGCTTCTGTGCAAACAATATTTCCTTGAACTAATACAATACACTGAAGTGAAAATTTTAATTTTACTATAATTGCATCAATAGAGCAGTCACATTCCTCCATACAAAACTCTGAAGATGAAATTTTAAAGCACGGTTCATAAATACAGGAAGAGAGAACAGAATAGCTTCTTTTTTGATAATTAAACAGTTAGCAGCTAAATTGCATTGTAATTGATTGGAAAATTGCTTTTTAAATGAGATTTAGTCACTAGGAAATGGCTTTTTCCTTCAATACGCCCAATGTGCATTGGGGTCATTTAAAGAACAAATTGCCTTCCTGGGCTCTCCTGTAGAGATTGAACTTTCTGTAAGAAAAGTCCCGTCACCCAGCAAAGGAGTCGCAGCCCTGCGAGGCTCAGCCCTGCAGCTCAGCTGTGCTGGGCATCCGACACCCGCAGGGCAGATGCTGGTGTGCACCCAGGGCGTGGCAGGTACAGTTGGGTGCAGGTGAGCACCCCTCACTCCCCCAGGAAATTAACTCGCACCCTGCGAGCTCTGCTGTCTGGCTGATGCTGGGATGGATCAGGAGCAGTGCTGCAGCAGAGGCCCCAGCCTGTACAGTCTAAATAGACAAAACAATGTGAGAGAAAGTACTGAAGTATCTTTTTAAAGACGTATTATTTCAGACCTAATGCACTACTATGATTAATACAGTGTGTAAAAAGATAAAGTAGCCTTCCTTCAACACTAGAAAGACCATTAAAATATTTGTGTTCAAGGATATAGGAAACAGTGTAAAAGAAAACTTGTCCAGCTACGTGAAGAGCACTGAGTAAGCATGTATTAAATGTAAATTATCATTTGACAACCATTAGATAAAGGAATTTTCCAAATGCTACAGGAAAAAAAGATTTTGAAGAATCCTGGTTATTGCGAACAACCTATTATGTACAACAACACATGCATTATACAGTTAAGTCAGATTTTTAGTGTTTTGTTTCCAAGATCTCTATTGATGTGACTTGGACTGCAATATAAACAGCAGTGATCGCAATCATTTGTTGCTGCCATAGCAACAGAGAAAATTAAAAGGGCAAACACTGAAACTGAAGTGGCATCACAGTTGTAGCTCATAATTGCCTGACAGTAAAATGCTGTGTGCAGGGTGGCAGCAGCACTTGCAGGTATATGTGAAGCAGGTTTGCTTGCAGAGATCAAAGTCATTTAGGTCAGGTTCTGAAATCAAGAATGACCACCAGCTCTCATTTTTCTACAGTTCGTTCTCTCTTTCTTTCTCTCTCTCTCATGTAGGTAGGTTTTTTGAAAAAAGAGTTCAGAGCAATCTTATGGAGATTTAGGCTATGTCTCCATTCTCCAGGCTTCTAATTTGGAACTCAAACATAACTATTACTTGCCACTTCTGTTCTGGGTTTTAGAATGTGGCAGAGAACAGAGTCCCCACTATTTATGCAGTTGCACAATACCAGTTTCCACAGCCCAGGGATAAATTTCCTTCTGCTCTGCTGCCTCTGCAAGGTTTGCCATCACTTGGAGACATTTCTGCCT
The DNA here is from genome assembly GCA_013397775.1 of Eulacestoma nigropectus. NCBI lineage: Eukaryota > Metazoa > Chordata > Aves > Passeriformes > Eulacestoma > Eulacestoma nigropectus. The sequence continues at coordinate 3,910,624 of VZTE01001746.1, forward strand.
ACCTTAGTCCACTCACTCTCCCCCCCTGGCTACTTGCAGTTTTACTGCATTTCTTTCTGAATTTCAGGGACATGTGTTCATATACCATAGGAGAAGATGGTCCTAGTCATCTATCTAATCGTTTGTTTACTTTTTGCTGGGTTTTTTCTAAATAATAAAAAAAGTACTTGAGCTCAAGTTTCTGCCAAATTTTATCCCAATGTGACTCAACTCAAGGCATCCAGAAAGCCCTTCAGCAGCAAATGAAGATATGTCAGTCATGAGGTACTACACAAGTTACATAGTTGGGTATGGTTCATAAAATATATGGTGTTTGTTTTAACATGCTGAGGCGGTATGGGGGCCTTGTGTTGGCTCAACAGATTACTTTTACCCTCTGGATTATTAAAAATCCACACCCATAGAAGACAACAGTAAGACAAAGAGATCCTGCATTGTCTTTTGCAACAGAACCACTGAGAAGCAGCAGTGGGAAAATTCAAAAATAGGTCATTCAGCTTCTCCCCATCAGCTCACTGCAGGATAATTGTCAGTTTAATTTCCTCATTTAGTTCCTTCTGCTTCCCATAACACTGCTTTCGCATCACAACAGTGTCTGGGAGTAGGATATGTCAGCTGGCTTTGCAATGTTTTGTGTACGCACAAAAATCCTGCCTTCGAATGAGATTAACCTTTGAGCAAAATTAATATACACACAGCATGGTGAAGAGCAGCCACCAACACACAGCACCTAGGAAATGGAGAAATACAAGGTGTCCTTCATTCTGGTGTCTCAGAGATTGGTGTTAAAATTGTCACTACGACAAATGATTGTTTAAAAAAATACTATATGGAGAGGCATGTAGGTAAGGGTTTACTGGGGAAGGAGGGTCATACAGAAATAGATTGTCTCCTGCCACTGCCGAAGTATAAAAATATGTCTTAAGCTTCAAGGTAAAATACTGAAATCCCAGAGTATTTGAAACTTCAGCAGTGCTTCAGGTGTATGATGCCATGTCCTCTGAGTACCCATCCTGGTAAGGCTGACCTTCCTTTTCTTGCACAGAAATATATTTTTAATCTGATAATAGTTTTCTGCTTGGTAAATACAGCCTATCTATTTTTTTGTAAGAAACAGACAGTAACAAAACAAATCCTCATTACCGAGCAGAACGACGGCGCACTTGTTTTCTTGGTTTCTCTAGTATCTTCCAGTTCTATCTCCTGGGGGAAATCCAGGCCGAGCTTTACAACCCTCCCCTGCTGCCCAGGGAAGAGCACGTTGGGTCTTTATTGCCATCTAGTGACCGAAGCGAGCGCATTGGCACACTGAACACATCTGGGACTTTGGAAACCAAACACCGCTGCTTCTCTCTCAGCCTGAGAGAGGGTGAGGTACCTCGTGGTACCCTGTTCCCCGCAACCCTTACGGACCTTGGACCTCAGGTTTGCACACGTGTGGGAACTACTGCTTTCATACAGTGCCGTCGCTCTGCAAATGAACAGGCCCTTCACCTTCCCACCAGGACCCGGCAGTTTAGACAGAGGCCATTCACAAAATCAAAGAGCCTTGGTTTGTCCCCAAAGAACTCACCGAGCTTGGGAGCAGGGTCGCCGCGCTGGGCAGCACATCCAGCACCTGAGAGACATTTGGGGTGGCCGTAACAGCCATCTCCTCACCCTGGAAGGCCAGAGACAGATTGCTTACAGGTGTTTTGAAGATGCATCAGAGATGTATTTTGTTTTGGAGGCTCTCTTGGTATTGAGACAGACTGCCGGCAGCTGGTACACCTTCACACAGGGCACCAGAGCATGCCGACGAGGCTGCAGAGTACTCCAGGCCATGGACACCTGGCTCGCTGCTCTCTTTATCCAGACGGTCTTGTCTCTGACCCAGCTGGGATCCTGACGCTATTAAGTACCGAATGGTCCCGCGCCTGGGCTGGCCATGCTGCTCCCGGCTCTCCTCCCGCCCGAGCCCGAGCCCGAGCCCGAGCCCGAGCCCGAGCCCGAGCCCGAGCCCGAGCCGCAGCCCCGCGCGGGTGAGCCGGTGCCGCTGCCCCCAACAGCCACACGGTGCCCCCAACAGCCACACGCTGCCACCAACAGCCACACGGTGCCGCCGCAGCACCGAGCGCCGAACACCCCGTGGGCCTTCGCGCAGGAACCACTTCTTCAATAGGCCAGGCCTTTCCACCTCTCCAAAGGGAAGGACTGGAAGGCTGAAGCCAGCCCTGTGATCTGAGGTAGTTTTGTGGCTCTTTTCAGACACAGTAACTTTGGTCCCGGTCTTGCAGTACGAGGTGTGTGTCACAATAATCTGTGACAGGGCACAAAGATAGGCTGCGGTGGTCTTGGGGTAACAGGACTAGTGTGTGCACCATCCCCTTACCTGCCTGTTCCTGCCCATTTGCTGTCCCGTGAGCATCCACTCACCCTTCATGTTTAACTTTCCCGCCATTGGACTCTTATCAGTTTCCACTGGTATTTCAGGAGACAAACACCCTCAGTTATCCCAGGATGTGTCTGTCATCTCCTGAGATGAAGATGCTTGTGCTGGTCCTGGGTTCAGTGGTTCACTGAAGTGATGGAGAGTAGGGTTTAATATTTTCTAATTTCACTGGGCCATGACCTGATAAACACCAAGTTCTCAGCTATCGGTGAGCACAAGAGGAATTGGTGGCACTCAACATGACAAGGTATTCTGAATTCCTCATTTCCTTCTCTTCCCCAGAACAAGTATTTTAAAATAAGCTGCTCTCCCTGCTGAAGCAGGTGGGAAAATTACATTCCTAAAGCAAGCTTACACAAAAGTATTTGAAATTACGACAGCTGTCGAGCCCCCATCACTTTTACAGTTTTCTGGTGAAACCTTTAAATGCTTCTCTTGATAAGAAATAAAAAATCTGAGTCACTCTTTGGTCTTAATCTAGAGTAGCAAGTTTACACTTTTATTTGCTGATAAAGCTATCATACTTTCAGTGCTTTTTGCTAAAGATGACCTGAAGCTTCAGTCTGAAGACATGTCTCTATTTCCAGACTTAGTCACGAATGCTGTAGAAACAAGCTTCTGAAAACAAAGACCAGTTATAAGTGTTTTTAAAGTTTCAGGTTTACAGCCTTCTTATGTCATCACTCAGTTGAACAATATAAAAAAACCTTACAATGCAGTTCAAATAATCCATGTTATTACCATGTACTCACTTTTATTTCAAGACCAGAGTCCTGTAATTCAAAACTACACATACCCCCTTATTTCTCACTTTGGTGCTTTTTCTCTTTAATTCACCGGGAAAGGAAAGTTTTACTGGGAGAAGTAATACATCATTTACTGAACAAAGCAGAAAAAGGACAGATTGAGAACAACAGCTTTCAGTTTCACTTAATTAAACTGGACCAAGAGGAAATGATTCTGCCAGGATCTGAAAACCAGAGGCGGATATTCTGGTCTCTGCTTCAGTAGGGAAAGTACTGCACTGTTCAGAGTAGATTGATTTGTGAGGCACAAGACATGTTAGTCCGAGTCAGGAGAGTGCAAACAGACTGGCTCTGCAGCAATGCTTCTTTAGTGCAATCTCACGGGAACCCACTGTGTGTTAGAATCTAAAGAGCTTTGTGATACTCTGAGTATTAGCTTTACAAGATGCACTTGCTCTGCAAAATATCCCATTGTTCCTGTTAACTCAGTCTAGAATCATCCTGCATGAGGAAATCTATTCTAAATTTCTGAAATTCTGCAGTACCTTTTTCCCCATGGCTTGATTTTTGTTTCATCCTAGCATTTTGCAAAGTTGTCCAATGTAGACATTTGATCTAGAAAAATAAGTAAGAGTCATATCACAGGAGAATTTAACATTATATTCAACATGCCATCATATTCAGTAGGGAGGCAACTGGATATAATCCTACTATTTGCTTAGCAGGAAAAACATGAGCCTTCAGCAAATAAGAACAGTTGCTGAAGACTTTCCAGGATTTGAGCTTAAAATTAATTACTTCAGTCATGGTTATTACATTCCTAAAACTGAAGCAGACTATACGCAATGGATCTTGTTTGTGTAGATGTGAGCATAACTAGTCTATGGAATTAACAAATTCCACACTTTACAGACAAGAGTGTACCTGTGGCCAACAGTTCAAGAACCTTTGAATACAGAGATGGGCACTGGGGTCCTGGGCATTGGGGAGATAAGTAGTGATTGTGTAAGTATGGCCCTTTGCAGGTAGGAAGCCAAGTCCAGTGTGTCACTTCTCACCTCATGTTTCTGAAGGGTTGGAAGTGGCAGCAGAGTGTTGCAAGAGTCACAAGTCACCAGCATGTCAAAAAAAAATGAGTGTCTTTAAGAGCTTGAGGTGATGGGGAACATAGTCTCTTCTGGGAGAGGGAAAGCTAATCATCTTTCTTTTGTATAGTTTGTCCAATGGCCTTGCTACTATTCAAGACACACCAAGTTCTGTGATCCTCATGGCCCCTTTCAGCCATCTATGAGAGATGGGCAATTATCCTGAACAAAGAAATGAATGTTTTATCACTTAATTGAAAACATAGCAACAGAAAGAACCATCAGTCACAGGGGGAAATTGAGGCAGCTGCTGGGTTTGGCATGGTCCATGCACTGACTCCTCTCTCTGCCAGATACTGCAAAATTGCCCACAGTGGTATTCTGAAAAGAGAGAACATGCAGCAGGGGAGAAGGATGTGAAAGAAACCTCTGCACAGCAAAGTAGCAAGAGAGCAGCAACTTGGAAATGTGAAATGCATACAAAATATTTTTGTTTCCGACTCAATGGCTAGCATACTCCTGCCATGTCGTTCTTCCTCTGCTCCCTCTCTTACAGGAGATCCAGATCTAAGGAAAATCCTAGGAACTCTTGAAATCCCCCCCTTTATAGGAGTGAAGATATCTTACCAATTTTTGCAGAACTTGCTCTCTCCTGACATTTTTCTTTTTATTGTGCTGGATATCCTTTCTTCTAAGAGCAGAGAGGAAAAAAAAAACTAAACAGAAAGGCTGTTGCAGTAACTCCACCCCAAACAGCTGTTTAGCCAAAAAATTCTTTAAAGGAGAAACAGCAGCATTGCCAGAGAAGTATTGGGGTTGGGTTTTCAGTGTGAGTTTCACACACAGATTAGTTCGCTAGTCCTTAGAGAAACTCCGGGGCCTCAGTTTCCTTCTTTCCCATGTAAGTTTGATTTACATTAGCTGGTTCAGTAGGTGGCAGGGTTCCTCCACCCCACTGGCCTCTGCCCCCAGCATCCAGGCATGCTCTGGCCCAGGAGCTGAGGGAGCCTGTGGTGCCCTGAGGAGGAAGGCATGACATGAGAGGTCCCTCCAGGCTGCAGGGCCTCAGGGCTGGCTTGTGGTGAGCAGGAGGGCAGGGGCATGCTGCCATCTCCTTTGCCTCTTGAGGGGTGGTCGTGGTAGTATTTGGCCCCATAAACCCACCTTGGCCTCCCTGGGGCAATGCTGTTTCCCTTGGAAACAAGCAGCCTCACTGTTTCCCCAGCGACCCTTGGAGCACTTCAGGGTATCCAAATACGTGCCAGGTGAAATCTCCAACCTGCATTAGCCAGCACTGCCTTTCCTTCCTGGGGATACTTGGCTGTGATTGAGATGGACCGACAGCACAGAGGCCTCAGGAACAGCATGTCCTGTCTCTTGCTGGACCTCAGCAATACATTTTTACATAGAAAACTTCAGAAGAAATATAAGTTAGAGAGAAAAATGAACAGAACTTCATGTTTTCAATGCCAAGAAGTTTCAAGACTTTCAGAAGGAAGGTCAAGCATTTGTGTACCTGCTGCTACAACTGATCCTTTACAGCTGTATGATGTAAGTGGTGTCTCTGATGTGACAGACCCTACCCAGTGTGGAACAATGGGATACAGGAGATAGAGAAAATATTAACTGACTTTCTTAGTCTGTCAGGTAGGGGCACTAATATTCATTCTTCCACTTTGCAGGAGTATCGGAAATAATCATTCACTAGTCTTTGCACAAAGTATCATAATGGCATAGACAACAGCTGCCACAGATGTTTCTCAGAAATTGGTGTGGTTCATTTGCCATCTAAACAAGCCCCTTCTGTCCTCCATTTTTCTCTGGGAAAAATGAAAGAAGAAGAAAAAGGAAGCGCAATAAGCCATTATTTAGATCTGGGAATAATGAATGTTTATCTGGATTTTGTAACACAAATTATGTAATGAAGCAGAGAAAAGGCTTTTGAAAAAATATGTTAATGAGATGGCAGCTAAGGGAGAGGTTACAGAGCTGCCAATTCTGAATCAAATTTTTAACATGATTTTCTTTTGGATCTTTTTTCTTTCATCATCGTTAGCCTGCACAGCGTTTGAATGGGCTTTAGGGCACAAACTATATGGGAAACACCAATTCTAGGTCAAGAAAGACTGATCAGCAACATACACTGACTGAGAAAACCCCACTGACTTAAAATTCATAATGAGGGCTTTTATGTAGAAAGTTGTTGGGCACAGGGATTGTGCTGAAAGGACTGTTCATTCAGAGTCTCGAGAGCTTTTCTTGGAAAAATATCAGATGCTCCTCTGGGAACTTAGTTGAAAGCTACTCCTGAAGCAGCACAGTGGACTGGCAGTAGCTGGGAAGTACCGACAGGAGGGAAAATGGAGGGCAATGAAAGAGTGGTTTTCTCTGAATGCTGGTAATAACTCTTTCTATTTAAATTCTGTGTAAACCTTCCAGTACATAACATTAAGTGCATAACAAGACCTCTTCTAGGCATCTTTTTAAGACAAGAATCACATAGAGGTAAGTTCTGAGCTGGTTATTTTTTAGATGTGATTTTCAAAAGCCTAAGTAGAAAACATTCTTTTTCTGCTAAGTCTTAGAATATCTCAGGGTCAGTTGTTTTAATTTTTGTTTCTCAGTGTCAAGTATGATATGTCTTACAGTCCTGGTTTAATTTTATTCTGTTAAAACTTTTGTACCTCTGGCTGTTGCATGGAGCCTGCAACATGAAAGAACTTTAAAAATAATGTGAGGAGTTTTTGTCTTGAGAGAGAGTAGCAGTTATCTAGGTCAAATGGACTGCTTTAGAACAAGCAAACTGTACTTGTGTGCTTGGGCAGCATTTGAATTAGAGGCAGAAAATATGTCTATCTGTAATTAAATGAACCAGCTGCTGCCTGTAAAGCCACCTTTTTACAGACCATTCCTATCCACCAATAACTGGAGTAACTGGGATGATTGCCTTGTAGAGAGCGCAACATATCAGAAAAGCAGCTTCTCAGGAATGAACTAAACTATAACAAAATCTTTATTTTCCTTTTTCCACTTGGACTGACCCTGGAATTCCTACTTTCTATGTGGGATTGATTTCCAGTCCTTTTCTCTACCAAACAATACAGGTCAGCCTTTCTTAACTAGTCTTCAGCAGTGTCCCACTTCTGACTGCAACTCTTGGCCATGGTTCACATCATTGCCTCTGGTATCTGAAGTATAAAAGAGAAGACTGCAAGACTCTGCATATGGTTTGACAATGCTGTCAAGCTCATCTTGGCATTTGCTGTCTTGAAAGGTGCAGCTGTTCCTTGCCCAGCCAGAACTGGCCCAGTCTCTTGAGCTGGCTCTGGTGCTCACTGAACACTTCATTGAACCTATTCAGCTCACTAACAGCAGAAAAATGTTTTGCTTTCTTTGTCAAGTTAAATCAAATGAGCCCCAGAGCCACCAGCTGAGAAATGTCACAAAGGCCAGGGAACGTTAGTGGCAGGGAGCCACAAGATGGGCTTGGCTCTGTTACTCAAAACCTTGATTCTTGACATGCTTCAAAATACCTTAATTTATTAGGGCAGCAGAACAGCAAATGGGATGGGAGAAGCGGTGTCTTGCAACCAGGAGAAGGAATTTCAGGTACAAGAGACCTGATTCAGCTCCTGGTTCCACCTCATGTCACCACCCATGCCTAAGCCTCTTTGTAACACAAAAAATTTGAGTTCCTTTGAAAACTAATTTGAAACTTACTACCAAGAAGAACAAGAGCAGCACATTATTCAAAAATTGGCCCAAAGGATGCTACAATCTTCTGCTTCTAAATGGTGTCTGCAACCAACAGCTAATTTTACCCACTGCCTCTAAAGCGGTATTTAAAGCCATTGCTCTCTGCTATGTTCATAGCCATATTGACTGGAGGAAACGATTCCTTTTTCTTAAAGGTGTGCAATTAGTGCTCAATTAGCATGAGCTGAATTTCAGGCTGTGGGAGGTTTTTGTTTGAATGCTCTTTGGACCACCTAAAACTCCTCCTGGATGTTTTGCAAGTGCTTAGGCTCGCTGCAGCTCCCTTCTACCCAGCTGTCAGGCCAGTTCTGTAAAGCAAGCAGCCAAAACATTGTCTGTCTTCTCCTTGGCACAGTGAAGAGGAAGCTCATTGTCAAATAATATGAAAGAGCTGCCACTCCTGTAGCACCCTCATGTCCAGCCAGTGCCAAATGCACCTTAGTTGTAAGCGTAAGGGAGATGGGAACAGCTGGAATATTTGCCAAATGGAACATGTTCCTCTGTGCTTCTCTGTGCTGATCCCTTAGAGCTGTGCTGAGTCTTGGCCTGTACTCTAAATTCCTCTTTTCCCCATCTTGATTATGCATTGCACAGCTTTCCCACCTGTTTATCTGAATGTAGGCGTCTTCTCTCTTGTCCTCAGTATTCTTTTTCTTGCCTGTGTTGTTGCAGTTTGCCATAATACATGATTATGTGGTTCTAACATCTGTATTCAGTCAACTTCTCACCCTCCTGGTTCTTACAACAGAACATGAATTGACACATGTAAACCTTCTGTGGTTTATAAAGTAGTGATGGAGATGTCTTAAATATGAAGTGTGCAGTGGCAGGATGGTTTGAACAAGGTGGTAACAAGGTCAGAATTTACCTTTCAAGTTGACAGGTTCAGTTCAGTACAGGACTTCGGCTTTGCTGCGCTCCCTCAGCCAGCTGCTTTGCTTGATTTTCGCTGAATTCCTAGCAGACTTCCACAGGAACTGTAGTTGGCACTAATTCGATTTCTTCTCAGCAGTCAGGCTTTGCATTGTTCATGAACAAATATTCCTTCCACATGCACTCCAACAAACCTGCTCTCCTCCTGAAGTAAACCTCTAAAAAGGAGCCTACTTTAGCAAAAGAAGTAAAGAAGTAGAAGTTGTTCCATTTCCATGATCCCGCTTCAGATTTCTCCCCACTGCTGCTTTAATCAAATTGCTGGGAATGCCTTAAATTTAAAGTTTCTAAAGACAGCGTATCAGTGCTGATTCATTAAAAGATTGCAGTTGCCTAGTTTAGGACCTGTGTCTCAGATAAAAACATGCTCAAGTAAAGGAAATCTAGGCATGCTTTCTTTCAAATCTGGACTCAATGTTTTTCCTAGATCTCTCTCGCTTTTCAACCAGGCAGCTCTGCCAGAAGCGGTAGGAAGTGAGCATTTATCTCTAAGGGTCAGGAACTTACTGGTCTTGAATGACACCTCAGTGTTTCCCTCCTTTTCTCCTTCCTTTTTGCTCTGCAATCTCTTGGGAGGCCTACACCATCTTCTCATCCCTGTCTCAAGTCAGCTGATCCTAAGAAACCTAGGGAACATTGTGTTTCTCACATGCCTCTCCCTCTCCTCCCGAGGCACAGCCTTTGCTGGTCCAATGCTCCATGAGCAGCAGCAGAGGATATCCACTACCTTTCAATCTGATCCTCTATTATTCAGATGCTGGTTCTTTTCTATGAGTCTTTCTTTCTCTGTTTTGTCCTGTATTATTGAATGGACTTTGCAAGGCACACTGAAGGCAAGTTTGCAGTAATTCCACACAATAAGGGAACATTGACTCCCTTTTCTGTATTGACAAAAAAAGGACTGAGGCATGAATTAGCTAATTGAATTGCCCGTGGAATCCCGTGTCTCACTCCCAGGTACAGCAAGCAAGTCTCCTTTCACAAGATCAGTCCATCCAAAGGTACCAACACATTTGTTGTCTTTCTCTTTATTTTTTTTCTTCACTGCATCTAATTGAAACAAGAAGACAACAAATCATATTTGCAGTGGTCTCTCAGAGTTAACCTTAGAACAACTCCTTTAGAGTTAACTGTTTGCATTTCTTATTTAAGTGCTTGTAGTCCTTTTTCTTTTTTGACTGGGAACCATTTTTTTCATTGGAGACAGGCCACAGGAATGCAAGTTTTGGCCGATTCCCCACTTTCTGCTAGACTTTGCACTGGTGTGAAGTTTCCTCTGTGTTGGTAAGTTACCCAGAGGGACTGCTCCGAAAGGTTTGAAGATTTGGAATCTGTCCAGATCCGGTTGGCTACTGTTTTTCTTAGTGGGCATTCACTGCTTTTATAAATGAAAAGTAACATTGGAGTGTCTTGTTTTGAACTTCTGTCACTCAAGTTCCTCTGGTCAGCAGAGGACAAAGAGTGCAAGCTGTAGTCAGAGCTCTCTCATTACTTGCTGCAGAATCTGAAAATATTTATTTCTGTGAGTAACTGCTTGGTAAGACTGTATTGAGAGACTATAGGATCAAATTGTTGAGATATGATTTATGCTGACTTCAATTTCAAGTGGCTGTTGCCTTCCCAGAAGCAAAACCTAAATTATCAACAATTTGTTTGTCCTCTGTCTAGTTTCCAGTCCCTCTGGTTGTTCCTTTCTGCCCACTCAGTTGTGCTGGCCACCGTCAGTAGGGTCATCCCTTTGGATTCCAAGGCTGCGCTGCAGATGAAGCCACTGAATTCAACAACATTAAAAATAACCTTTCAAGTTAACCTTCCTGGGTTATTTTTAACCCAGATCCAGAGGCGTAATGCCTCTCAAAATAATAGCAAAACACAGCCACGCATGCCCGCACAGACCTCTGTTTTGGGGAGACCCCCACTGTGGTTTTAACTCTCAGTTTCCCTAAAGGAGCTCAGCCCTTCCCCACCACTGTGTGAATGAGCGAGGGACGATCCTCCCTTGGCGTCACCAGCACCTCCCGAAAGTCCAGCTCCCGAAAGGGGCCGTGTCAGCACCTCGGTCCCTGCACGCGGTGCGCGCTGTGAGAATCTGTGCTTGCCGGCACCTTTCTGTGGGCTCTGCGAGCAGGGAGAACGTTCTTAAAACATTCTCCCGACTGGTGTGATAGCTGATACACAGCCATTGAGCAGCCTTCCCTGGCATGGAGGGGCTGCAGAAGCCCCGCAAGGAGGTGGCCGCAAGGGAGGCGGTGCGGGACCGGCCCCGCGCCGTGTCCCGGCGCCTCCGGCAGGGAGGGCGGGTCGGAGCGGGGGCCGGGGCGCTCAGAGAGGCTCGCTCGCTCCCGGCCCTCCCCCGCGCCGCTGCCCGGGGCGGCCCCCGGCGGGGCGGGCGGGACGTGTCGCCCCCCGCCGTGTCCCTCCCGTCCCTCCCGCCGTGTCCCTCCCGCCCTGTACTTAAAGCTGCGGCGGCGGGCACTGCTCCCGCTCGCGCCCTGACCGTGTCATCCCACAGAACATGGCCCCGACGTGCCTGCGGCCCCTACTGAGGTACCGCTCCTTCGCCATCCTCTTCCTCACGCCGCTGCTGCTGCTGCCGCTGCCGCTCGCTGTGTCCACGCGGGTAAGTGCCTGCGGGACCCCTGCGGGAACAGAGCCCCGCTCCGGCCCTGCTCCCTGTGGTTCCCACGGACCCAACCCATCGTGCCAATTAGATGCAATTCATTTTGGGCCAAGACAAACCCATGCGTGGCTGGCCGGCGCGTTTGGAATTGTCCTGCATTATGTCGTAGCGATTGGAGTGGGCCGAAGGGCAGGAGTGCGTCCTCCAGCTCTCTGCTGAGGCTCTGGTACTCCCAGCATGGTGCTTGGTGACATTCTCCATCCTGATGCAGTCGGGAGCCGGCGTTGTGTTGTATGCATTGGTCAGGATTTCAAATACCATGTCCTCCAATTCATCCATCTTACTCCAGGGATGGTGATGGCACAGCTCCTTTGCGTTCAGTGGAGTTACACCAGCATAAAATTGGAATAACCCAGGGAAGTTTTGAATTTAATGTCTTGTAGCCTTATTGACCAAGTGTGAAGGCTCAGTTCGCACTATTTTAGCCTACTAGAGCTTTAGAGGCTATTCTAATGCTAAAAACAGCCTTTCTTTTGAACAACTTGTATTACTCAGTCTGTTTTAAAGTACAGGAAAATTTGATCTGTGTTTATAAACCAAATTGCCAACCCTTCTGGTTTACCTGTATGAGTAATACCAACCTGGCCTTTCAGTTGAATGGCAGTGCTTTATATGAGGAATTCCTGACTGTTAAGCTCTACTTTGGTCAAAACTAGGAAAGATAACTTCCAAAAAAATTAAGTATGTCTTCAGTTTGCCATTGTTTGTAGGCATATTGTGTCATTAGTATAACCTAAGAAATTACAGTATTTCACAATGGGAAAGTAATATTTCTGTCAGTGACTGCTTTTTCATCTCTCAGCCAGGAGGCAGGTCACTGTGTTTTGTGTCAACTGTACAGAAACACCAAAGAGACATTTTGTGACTGTTCCCATAAATCACAGATAAATATGGGTATAAGTACAAATATATATTTAATTCCAAATCTTTGGTTGTTTGAATTGGCTGTGGTTGTTGGAGTTAATTTATAAGCTTGGTTGTATTTTTGAACTTCACATAAATTATTTACTCTTTACTCTCTAAAACCAGTGTTTTGAATTTTATTCACTTAGAGTTGTTTATCTGTCTTTCATACTAGCAACAGATTAACCACAGTCAGTTATAGCCCTGCATTACTGCATGCAGTATAGCATGAATTGTATCATGGGCTCACCTTATGTGTATAAAAGCAAGAGACTTCAACAAGATCCGCCTGGTATCTTCTAGTCTCTGACGAAATTTTTTTTTCAAAACTTATGCTGTAATTAATCTGGAAACCTGAGGGGGAAAAATGCAAATTACTTACAAAAGGTGTTTTCTGGTTCTTAAACTTCTCAACAAAATTAAGGAAAACACAGCCCTACCTATAAATATCACCTGATGTCAGTTTTTAAATGTCACAGTCGCACCATTTATTTTAGCAATAAAGTCACATTTGTTGTATTAGAGTAAAATCCTATAAACACATGCCCTAAATAGGAGCAAATACTGAACTACAGAACACTGACTTCAGCTTTCAAACAGTTCACTGTTAGCTAATGAATGCTTGGTTCTCCCAGCAATTTTTAGAGTACAAACCATGGAAGGCTGGGATACAGAAATGCCTGATCAACAGCCCAAAAAGACAGGTTGCAACAATTCTAATCTAGGGAATCCCCTTAGCAGGTAGGGACAGTATGATTTGGGAAAGTTGTTTAATACCTCTAATGTGCTTAGTCACCAAAAAAAAAAAAAATTATAAAAGAGTTTTACTTTAGAAGTTACTTTAAAAAGCAAAGATCTTTGAGATTATTCAGTATAATAGTTTCTGAGCTCAGGTGTGTTACTGACATACATCAAAGACTTGTGAATTTCAGGCAAGCTAATCATCCAAACTGGGAAATTTGGGCATCCATTTAAAAAAATTAACTCTATATTGCTGCTCTTGGCTCCTAGATGTAAAATCTACTGACCTCAACCATCAAGAGGTAATTGCACATGGCAAACTGTGCACTTACCTAGTGGTGGAAGATTTGTTTTACTCACAGCACTTATATTGTGGGGATGGATTAAAGCAAACACTATGGTCTTCTTGGTCAAAAAGATCTTTTTATACAATGACTTCAGAACACGATTTAAAAGCACAAGTTTAAGTCCTCATTCAGCGTAATTTGTTAAGCTACAGACAGTGGAGTGTGCGAGCCACTTGTAAGAGCTACCAATATGTTTCTTATTTTAAAAACAGTTTCTAATGCTTAAATGAGTCTTCTGTTATGTTCCAGGAGGCCAAATGTGCATATATCATCATCATCATGGCTGTGTACTGGTGCACTGAAGTGATCCCCCTGGCTGTCACCTCCCTCATGCCAGTGGTATTTTTCCCTCTGCTTGGAGTTCAGAGCTCTAAATCAGTAAGGAACTCATGCAATACAGGTCTGATACAGGGAAATCCAGTGCTTTGATCCCTCATCAATATTTAGCCAACAACACTGTATTAGTGTTCAGCGTCCTTACATGGGAAGATGCTGAACTACATACACATTTGCCCAAACTGCCAAGAGTGGGGGGCTTGAGGTGGTGGAGGGGAGGATCTGTTTTGGGCATGGATCCTGCTGGAGAGCATCTCACTAGTGCCAGCAGTTTGTGTGTTCATAACCTCTGAGAAAATAGCGCTGACGGATCTTCTGGGAGATCTCAAAATGCATGGGACAAACTTCTGAGAGGATAGACGGCATGGTGCCAGCAGGCATGCTGTGCCCTCTCCAAAACTCATCCTGGGCTGTTTGTACTGGAGCATTAGCCCAAGGCAGAGGCTGTATTCAGGTTCTGTAGCCCAGCTTCACTACTGCCCAACAAACTGGTGAAGGCAGGTGTGGTTGCTGAAGGTGCTGAGAAAGCCATTTTGGAGCTCAGCATTTCCAGAGCCTTCCATACTTTGAGCCCCCAGCTGTGTTTTAGGAAACTGGTGTCATTTTGCACAATGATGCACAAAGAGCTCCTGCACAGGCAATTCAGCAGTTACACAGGTGATCGAGGGTTCAGAAAAATGCAGGGAGCTCTCAGGCAGCAGCTGCCTCTTCTGCCAGCGTTGGGTGGGGTCTGGTCCAGTCCGTGGATTTGAAAGGGTGGTAGGCAAAATGCACTAGTGAAGCAAGTAAGAAGCAACATTTGGGCCTGACTTACCTTCTCTGTCTTTCAGGTGTGCTTGCAGTACCTAAATGACACAAACATGCTCTTCGTTGGAGGGCTGATTGTTGCAATTTCTGTTGAACAGTGGAATCTTCACAAAAGGATTGCACTGAGGGTCCTTCTGATTCTTGGGGTGAAACCTGCACTGTAAGAGCATTACATAGTTTTTTTCTTACCTCTTACCTCAGTTTAGCAGAGGCCTAGGGATGATGTTTAACACTCAGCAGAGAAAGGATCCTTCATGAACCAATTTAACTGTACTTGCACAGAGTTTTCAGAAGTGAAGTCTAGCAACAGGAAGAGTTTATTTGTCCTTTATCCAAAACTAGCATCTGACTAAATTGTAGAGGCTTGCCACTGGGGACAAAATTATGACAGACTTAATCATGCTCTGGGATTCCTTCAGTGAAGGTGGCAGAGCTGTCCTAGAAGGGAGTCTAGCCCTGCTCTGTATTACTGGATGCTGCACACATCCCTGCTGGGCTCTGCTCTCCAAATTACAGTGACTACAAAGCCTAGCAGCATCTGTTCACTTTCTTCCTCTCTCCTCTGCATTCTTCTCTCGTTTCAGCCTCATGCTTGGATTTATGATAGTCACTGCCTTCCTGTCCATGTGGATAAGTAACACAGCCACCACTGCCATGATGGTTCCCATTGTCCGGGCTGTCCTGGATCAAATGGACAACACGGAGTATGATGTGACCATGACGGAACAAGCAGCTGGGCAAACAAATACAGTTATTGAGCTGGAGGAAAAGAGCACATCAGAGTCCACTGCAGTGCACGGTAAAGGCCTGCTCACAAAAAGCTGATGCTACTGAACTTGCTACACTCACAGCTCCCCATCCTAGGAGTGCTGTGTACCCTTTCCAAGGAAAGAGAATGGTAACCTGACTGAAACTCCCTAATACATGACATTTAGGTCTTACAAAATAGCTTCCAATTTTGATGGCTGCCATTTTGCATGCTAGTGCTAGATCCCAGACATGGGATGTTCTTTCCTTCGAGCTGGAGTCATCCTCCTACAGTTTCCGTAGACTTAACTGCCTGTTTAGGGAAGTGAAACGCATATCTTGTGGGAAATAACCGTCCAAACCCCCAGCATCCCACTTTCTGAATCTTGTGATTATCAATGGGGATTCAGCTTCTAAGCCATGTAGGACTATTTGAAAAAAATTATGTAGTCACAATCTATTTTGGTTCTAGGGTAATAAATATCTCTTTATTGACCAGATTGCATGTGGAGGTGGGGAGAAAAAAGAGGACTACTTTAGAAGCCACGTGGAAAAGAGGAACTGGTATAATTTGACTCACAGTAGACAAACTGCTCTTGTGTGTGATCTTCCCCTGATGCTTGATTCCTCAAGGTCCTCTGCCAATGCTGTGGTTCTGCAATAGGTTTCATTTCATTTGAAATATGTGCACAAGCAGTCCCTCTCATTTGACTGCTCTGCTGTGCTGTTACAGAGGGCTATATTATTAAATATGATTAAAGATCAGATCCCAAGTGTAGTGAAGATAGAGTGTGCAAAAAATACCCTTTGATATTGTTGAGTTGGCTGTAATTGCCATAAATTCTTTGTCCTGCTCTGTTAGTCCAGTCAGACTTCAAGATTAGAGTGTTAACCTCAGAGAACAATGGACACAGCAGTAAAGTTTCATGGTTATTGTACACTGACATAACATATTGATTAAGTTATGCCAAGCAAGGATTTGGGTTTCAGTGGGGTTTGTTCTGCCTGTATTCATATCTGTTAAAGCTAGTTGGGTTCTCACTGTGGGATTGGAATGGTTCCAGTGACTACAATATTTGGCTGGTGGTAAGCCTCTTTGTGAAACAAGAAATTACTGATGAGGAGCTGTGGCACTGATGTGGACAACAGCATCCTTGGATCACATAAACCCAGACTGTCATCCTCTTTCTTCAGCTCCTCATGAACATTAGTCCAAAGTATTTAGGGACATATCTGTGAGTTTTTAAATTAAAATAAATGGCACATACGAACTGGAAGCACTGAGCCTACAGACCCTATCCTGAACTCTCTGCCTTTCCAACTTTACCTAAGGCAAGTAATTTTCTTTTTTGTCTAGCCATAAGCAATGGACAAGTTCCTGATGACCCCAAATCTTCTGAGGAAAAGAAAATGAGGAAGCGTATATGCAAGGGAATGACACTTTGTGTATGCTATGCTGCCAGCATTGGGGGAACTGCAACACTTACTGGAACAGGACCAAACATGGTACTGAAAGGCCAGATGAATCAGTAAGTCATTTTTGCTGCTTCTTTTAGTTATACTGTCATACGGTTTCTGTGACCAATTGACTGGTCTTAGATGACAATTTCAGTTGCGAACTTTAAGCAATAAGTTGAGGAGCTGAGAGTGAGAAATGTATATGAAGTGTTTGGCCTCATTTTTTTTTTTGCTTTAGCATCTTTTAAAAGGAAGCTGTGTGATGGAATTATAGGTCTTCTGAGAGAATTGGAAATACTTGCTGGCAATTGACATGCACGTGGTCGATTATAAGATATTGGTTCTTCTGTGTCCTCTTTTTCAACTGAAATACAGCACATCAGTGAAGAGGAACTGCAGCAAAGAGCACCAGAAGAATACAGATTACTTATAAGCACACTGAAGAGGGCTAGAAGGAACTTGGCCCCTCCTATAATACTGTTCCTCCGTGCTGTGGCTGTGGAAATTGTACAGTTGTGTTGTACTCTCATTGCTAAACTGAGTTTGGGAACTGATTTCCATGGAACCCAATCTGCAGTGGAAATTTTGCAGGCTCCACATCAGTCCCTCAACATGGCTTCCTTGTTTTGCAAGTACTTCAGCCTCAGCTGCTACATTATCTGTTGGTTTTAGCGCCCAGCTGGAAGTTTGCTATTGATATTTTTCCTCCAATCATTATTGGCGGACACAGGGAAGAACAAAAATTGCCGTTCTTAAAACAGTCGTCATTCTTTCAAGCCAACTAGCAACTTTTTCTTCTGTTGAAGGCAGCAAAAATACAGGCATTAATTTCAGGAAAGATATTTCTTGCTCTCTTATTAGAATGAATTGGGAGGAAGAAAAAATATCCTGTCTTGGGATAAATGAGCAGGCATGTTGGAAGTGAAAGGTATCTAGAATATGTGAGAGATCTTTCAGCCACACTCGTCTGACTGAGACAGAAAGTATCAGCATAAGTTCCTATATGCATCAAAGTAAAACACAGGGAAAACTGAGGATCGTTTGAGTTCTGCTCTGAAATCAGGCTGCCGTCCTCCGTGACTTCAGTTAGGCTGTGGATGTTGCCTATGATTGCTTGTAATGGTTGTCCTAGATTTACATGTATAATTGTCACTAGCACATATTATAGGGAAAGTAGATTACAAAATGTTTTGACATTCCTACAGAAAGTCATTTCTTTACAGGTTATACCCCAACAATAATGATATTGTGAATTTTGCTTCCTGGTTTGGATTTGCGTTCCCAAACATGATCCTGATGTTGGTGCTAGCTTGGCTTTGGTTACAGTGCTCCTTCATGGGACTCAAGTGAGTATTTATCTACACAATATTGTGTAAACCCCTCAGTAAGTTAGTGCAGATCAGCTTACTAAGACATCTAGGTAAAACAAATGCACTGGCAAGTTATTAATTTTGTAGCAGAGAGCAGGTCAATTTCACAGAAATTTTGAGGTCCGGAAACCTTTTGTGTTCGTGGGAGGTACACTAAAGCAAAATCCTTATACATTCTTAATCTTCAGACAGAATTGCCTTTTTATTTTTCAGTCTCTCACCTGTGAATTTCAGCCCTAGGAGAGCTGGTGTAGCTGGTTTGCAGCCATTGATTCAAACCTGAGTTTTTCATCCCGGGTTACTCCAAATTGCCATCCTTTGATAGACCCCATTCTTCTGTGAGAACTGGCGTGTTCCCACAAAATACTTTGGCACTGTTGTAATTTCTTTATTTCTGACCTCTGCAGTAGTCTGTGTCTGTCCCCAAGAGTGACAGCTTCAGAGTGATAAGGATGTTAAATCCCTCTAATATGGTCATGCTTACAGTATTTTTTTCTCCATTTTTCTTAAAGCTTTAAAAAAAGCTGGGGCTGTGGGACAGAGAGAAGTGCCAAAGAAAAAGCTGCATACAATGTGCTGAAGGCAGAAATGAAGAAGTTAGGCCCTATCTCTTATGCTGAATTCAATGTCCTCCTCATGTTTGTATTGCTGGTGCTCTTGTGGTTTTCCAGACACCCAGGCTTTGTAAAAGGCTGGGCCAGCAGGCTCTTCCCAGAAGGAGAAAAGTAAGTTTCTAGCTGTTTTTTCCATCTCTTACCCTCTTGGTTATTAATCAGGTTCCCTTGCTCATATGTTCCATTTTGAGTGTGGGGTCATTCATTCCAACTTTACTTGATTTCATGTTTGCTGGGCTTGATCCAATGGCTTGTACATGACACCACAAATTATCTATGATTTGACAGTTTGTACTGCAGTGAAAAGGCTGGAGACTGAGACATGGAGCAAGCTGAACATCCTAAAGGAAGAGAAAATTCTGTAATGCTGGTCTCAATCACACAGACATACACCTTGGTATTTTGTTTGTATGAACTCAAATCAGTTGCAGTGGCATTTGAATATTTGGTAATACCGCCTCTAACCAATACCTTAGAACTCACTGGAAAATTGATTTTGTGCTTTGAATGGCTTCTTTGCATAGTGTTCGTGCATGGCATGTTAGGAACATAAAATACCTGTTGGGACTATCATTCAGGCCATTCTTTAGACATCTGTCTTTGAGATACAACTGTTGAATCTTGGCTTCAGCACAGAGAAGGAACCCTGCTCCAGGGGGGATGAGTTGTCATCCGGGACTCTGGCTATTAATGTGTATTGTAGCTTGTTTCTTTTATTACTATGTTTATGTTATGGCAAGTCTGAGAGACCTCAGACATGAGCTAACAACTCATTTTGCTCAAGCCCCAAATGGGATGGCAAAGATAAGTGACTAGAATGCTGGAAGGCAGCCCTTTTCTAGAAGAAAGATGTCCATTTTCTAACCTATATTCTCTTTTCGTCATTAGGTATATCACTGATTCTGCTCCTGCTGTGTTTATTGCCCTGCTACTGTTTATCCTTCCTGCTCATAAGCCCAAATTCATAGCCTGGAATCCAAGCATGTCTGACTCTGAACAGACTGAAGAAGGTATTTAAAAGAGGGATTGTAATAATGTGAAACAGCTAGCAAGGCAGAAACATGCACTGGATGTGCATGCAGTTCTCTAGAGCAGCTCACCTATCTCACTTGTTGGGCAGGGCTGGGGCACAGTCCCTGCTCATGTGTGTTACCCTCACCCTGTGCAGATTTCTCAGTAATGTGCATCTGCCCACTGGTATCTTATAGAACAGGAGACAAAGTGTCTTCGGTCTCCTAAAACATGTTCTACTTTTCATTTCTCACTTCAGATATAAAAAAGCCATTTTTATCAGCCCCGCTGCTAGACTGGAATGTGGTTCAAAGGAAGATGCCCTGGAGCATTGTGCTGCTGCTGGGAGGCGGTTTTGCTTTGGCTGATGCAAGCGCAGTATGTCCTGACATCTGTTTTTCTCTGACTCAAAGGCGAACTTCCCTGGTTTGTTATCTAGTCCTGTATTACTGGGCATGCACCCAAAGCCAAACCCAGTAGAGAAGTTCAGATCTGGAGGCAGATCTAAACTAGCAAAAACTGAGGAGATGTGAATGCTTGTGAGTCTTTTTCAGGAATTTTTGTGCTCTGACCAAGTTTCTTTAATTTATCTTACCTCTTTGAGACTGCCGAGTACGTTGGGATCTTCACTGTCTGGACAGTCCAGGAAAGCATCCTTTCTTATTTCTGTAATCATCCCAATCCCAGCCCTGGCTAGAAAAATAGAAGTATAGATAACACTTGTAAGATTTTCAGAACCATTTGAGGTTTGTTTAAAGGTTATATATCTTCAAACTTAAACCAAAACCACTACTGAAGTGATCAGAAAGAAAATCCTGGGTTGATGCTGTGTTCATAAATTCACAGAAAAGGCAGCTAAATTCCCAAAACAGGAAGGAATTGTGAGGTGAACGACATCGTTTCCTTCATCACTGCTAAGATGCATCTAAATTAAAGCAAGCCTTAGCTATCAGTAGTGCCATACTTTGGGGAAAGTCATGTTCACATCTAAGTTTTGTGGCTAATTAGGTTTAAACCATGGGGCAAATTAAAGCTCTGGGGCCTTACATTCATCTACATACATCATACATAAATTATTAAAGCTCCAGAGCATTAAAAGCCATCAAGTCAGATTTTGTAACCTGATTATATCAACTACTGACTGTGTTCCTACAATAGTGCATTCATACAGAATCATAACCTTCAGAAACCTTAGAAGAATGTGCCAAGCTTCTGGGCCATACATTAAGTATTTGCAATGGCCTCAGATGTATCGCTTTCTGTTTAGCAGGAAAACCATAATTTTGTAACCTAAGTGTAATTTTGTAACCTAAGTTTGAGGAAGTATTTGGTTTCCAGAAGAATCAGAAAAGTGGGATTCAGTATTATATCTAGTTGGCAAGAAATTTCTTTTTGTTTTTGTGACAGATCATTGTACTTCCCTGGATGGTGTTTGTATAATTCAGGACTCCTTTAGCGTTATTTGACAGGAATGTTGCACGTAACATGATTTCCCTGTTTGTGAGTCAGGGGTTCTAAACCTCACTGAAACCCACTTTTTTTCTTGTCAGAACTCTGGGCTCTCAGCTTGGCTGGGTCATCAAATGACTCCACTTGGATCTATCCCACCATGGGCCATTGCAACAGTGCTCTCCCTTATTATAGCTGTCTTCACTGAGTGCACCAGTAACGTGGCCACAGCTACCCTCTTCTTGCCTGTCTTTTCGTCCATGGTAAGATTGCTTCTGTCCTATTACCCTGTTACCTGGAAGATCAGAGTTGAACTGGGTGGCAAAGCAATATTATATTTGTTGTCTTGGATGTTGCTCCAGTGTTTCCTCACTTAAAAGGAAAGCAGGTCATGCCTTCTGTAAGGTGTGTGCCTTGGCCCTGGAGAAAGTGAAGTGAAAGTCACTTTTTCAATACAGAGCAGCAAACATCAGTTACTTCTGGTCATTTTGAACCGTCAGCTTAGAACTGGAAAAACCCACACACATAAAACCCAAACCAAAACAAAATACAGCACTTTCTGATGATGCCTTTGAATGATTCATCTTCACATTGTGTGCTAAAATACACAAAGTGGTAGGCCTGATTATTAGAAATGTGTCATTTCTCATAGGAACCCAGAAAAATTTTAAAACTTAAGGAGGAAAACTTGGTACGTTTTGCTGCCTTTTCTGAGCAGAATCAAAACCGTAGCATAAAGAGAAAAATAGAATAGAATAGAAAAATAAAATGTCTCTTATTTTTTTCTTTAATTAGGAAAGGACAAGCACTTTATTCAAGACTATTTTACCAAAGTAGAATTACCCCAATCAAGGTACTGAGCTATTAGTGACTTAAATTGGCACTTGAGTCCCACAGAGTAAAGTCTAAGAGTGTCACTCCACGTGCCTAGTAATTATAATCCCATTCCTGTGTTCCTTGGAAAAAGGGTGGTCCAAGGTCAAAGAAAAAATTGTTGGATATATTTGACCAGAACTCCAAATTATACCATAGAGCAAAACAAACAGCATGAAAGAATCAAGCCTTGTTTTTAAGTATCATAGGACAGGAAACAACAGCAAAGTTATCTTTAAGCACATACAGATTTCAGAATAAAATGTTTGTAAATTATTCTGGTGATGTAATACAAGGAAACAAAATAAGCCTATGTATCTCAGTGGTCTGGGGTAGATTGATCCTTTATGCTTTTCTTTTTGAACACCTCCAGAGTGATATTCTCTCCATTTCATTGCAGGCTGCATCTGTCAAGATCCACCCTTTGTATGTTATGCTGCCTGGTACTCTCAGTGCTTCATTTGCCTTCATGCTACCTGTTGCAACACCACCAAATGCAATAGTGTTTTCTTACGGCCACATCCATGTTTTGGATATGGTAAGAAGCCTTGTCTCTTATTTGAAATTCTCCATTGCTTTCTTCCTGAAATACAGTGAGAGTTTAATTTTCTTTGCAGAGTGTTTCCCAACAGGAAAACAGGAGGCTCTTACAGGCTGTAACTACCACCCTATGCCCCTCTCTTCTGCAGTGTTAATACTGTGATAAAAATTTGCATCTCTGAAGTAACAGTACTTTTCTCACAGGCTTTGGCAGACATACAGACTGGCCCAAGTGAAATGAAAAACTGACAAGTCATAAGTCTCTGAAACCTGAAGGGTTAAAGTGCAGGCATGCTCTGCAGTGTTCTGGGGCTTTGGCGAGTGTCTGAGGCCTTGTCTCCACGGGAGCTGAAAGCAGAAGGTAGCAATCAGTAGCCCTTGGCTCTGGTCCTCTGATTTTCTGCCAGACCACACAGGGCAGGTTCTGGGTGGAACACGCAAACATTACTGGTTTTCTAACTGGGTACTTGAAGAGGACATAAGCAGTTCTCTAACTAATAAGAACAACTTTTTATACATGCCTTAAAGCTCCTAGACTGGTTATATACATAGCAAAGTGCTCAAAGACTTTGCACAGTGTGTTCCCTGCTATCTCTACCTAAGCAAGAGCATAAGGCAGTGGATACAATGGCTATTTCTGTGATTTGACTGTCTTTCTTGTGTATGTACAAGTAGGCCTTGCTGCAGTTTGCTGTGCTGGTGTTTGCGTGTTGCTGGTTTGGACTTGCTGTACTGGTGTTTGGTTATTGTTGTTGGTTTGGATTTTTTTCCTCACAGGTTAGATCTGGAATAGTGATGAACATCATTGGAGTCTTCTGTGTCACACTGGCCATCAACACATGGGGAAGACCTATGTTTGACCTGGACACATTCCCAACCTGGGCAAATAGCACAACAAACCAGTGAGCAGTGAAGAATTTGTGTGTTAAACAAGGAAAGGACCCTTGCTACTCCCTATTGCCTAAAGTCCTGTATAGAGTCTCATCGCCACTTCAGATCCAGTATTGGGTGTTTGCTGCCTTCCAGCAGTCACACATCCGTTCAGGTTTGAACCAACCCAAACTTAACTCCAGTTATGCTGGAGCCAAAAGTGTTTGCAATTACACAACCTTAAGGTACATGTGCTGGGATCACAAGTACGATCAAGTGATCCGTTGTACCTCCAATGAAGGTCAAGAATTAGGATTTATTGAACTTTCAATAAAGAGAGCGGAGACTGTCGTATCAAATGGTTTGAACTATTATATCACTGGTATGTACTTGTAAAACATTAGCGTTGAACATTTCACTCAGGCAGGGGCTGAACATTCCTTACCTATTCCTTATATCTACAAGTCAGCAATTGTTCAGAGAAATTCCTGTTGTCACTTGTCTAGTGAAGAAGGGGTATGTGATGTTATGCTATGTTATGTTTTAGTTGGGCCTCAGCCCTGTGGTGGGATCCTTCCAAGTCAACATCCAACACACTTTCTCTTGCCTTGTTTTCACTCCCAAGTCTCACTGCATTTAGACACCTTTATTGAGGGTTGAGATAACATAATTCTGTGCTGGTCATGATTCAGCTGATGTCTCAGACAATGATGCGTTAAGGCTGGCTCTGTGTTTCTTGCACTGTGGCAATTAGAGGGCAGGGAGCCTTTCCCTCAGTCACAGGTGTGATTTCACATGCCAACCAGTGTTTTCTGAGTGCCAGCCTGGAGATTACCAGTGGCCCACAGGACTTCACACATATTGGGGAAGTTCCTGGATTAGCCCCTGATGTGCCTTATTAATTAACTCTGGAATTTTGAGTGAAGTCAAGACATGGGAAAAGCTCTAATTGATGACCTGGGAAAAATTTAGGGGCCCAGATTTTAATACTTGTGCTGGCTGACAGCAGTGGGAGTTGTCATGTGTACTTTGGAATTCATGTCTTGTGAGAAAAGCAGTTTGTAACCTCTATGCCATTTCTGTACAGAAGTAGTCTACAGAGTGACTGGTGTTGGGCTGGGTGTACTTTGTCAGTGATACATGGATGCTTTTACTTCAGCCCTGGGGATGGAGGTGGGTGGGAGGTAAAGCAGTGTCTTACAGTGGAAAGGTCTGTGGGTATGACCTGGGTTTTGCTCCCAGACTTGCTATGTACCCCCGTGCAAGTCAGTGGATCTCTTTTTGCCTATTTCCCCTCCTAAAGATGTTATGGAACCTATCTACCTCACCAAGGTGTTGTGAGGATATAAGGGTCAAATTCTGTACCCATGTTGATTTTCCCCCTCATGATAATGGGTGCAAGGTGTTAAGTTATAGAATCATAGAATTCTGTGTAGAAGGTCTGGCATATAGCACAGTATTGTGTGTAGGATATTCAGTAGGTCTGTTACTAGTGTGAATGTTCTTTATGGAACTGGAAAAAGACATTTTTATCTAAAAGTGAGGGAAATATTTATCCACAGAATGACCAGGTGCTTTTTTGAGCAGAAAACTGCTTCAAGAATTGATTTTCGTGCCTTTATCTCTGTGCTCTTTCAGGGTGCTTAGCACCATAAGCTCTCCGCTGAATGTTGTGCCCGAGTGCCACCAATGGCTCCCTGTCTACCTAGCGGGCTGCATGTGGTGCAGCCTCATACTTCTTCCAGGGAATGGTGGAGCATATGGATAAACATACTTCCACTTGCAGGATCTATCTAAGGAAGAGGCCTGTTCTAGTGCCAAGAAGTGGCTTGCTCACAGATATTTGTCACCACCTGAAACTTATCACAGTATTTGTTTGAAGAAAGTGAAACCAGGAACAGCTGAGCACCTTCTGTCCTTTGGCAGTCACCACTTAATGCTGATTTGCATCTCTAGGTGTCTAAATGCATTTGAGAAAGGGATTTTTTCTGCTTTCTGCTGGACTTCACAGTGTGAGAACATGTTATTGCTGCCAGATACAAGGTGCTTGCTCTGCTCTGTCTTACAAGTAAGATACAGGGGAGCTTGCATGGGTACGTGACACTGAGCTTGGCTCAGTTCATGCAGACCAAAACTCTTCTAAAACCAGTTCCAGCTAAAAGCTGTACAACAGACACTTCACTGTCCTGTTTGCAGAAGACAATGTTATGAAAGTTTCTTGAAGGGGAGAAATTGCCCTCACCTCAGGTAGGGAAGAGCTTCACTCTGTTGCTGGACAAGAAGGAAGCAAATGCTATTTTCATCAACAGTCACACAGGGTGATTCGTGGTCAGGAGTGCTGGGCCAGGGGAAGTGTGCATGTGGGGTAATAAAGACTGTTGGGTTTATTGTAACTGTGATGTATTGGATGTGTCACCTCTCTGTACTGTTAATACCAGTTTCTTTTTGAGACACTTTTATGACATCCTGTGATTGATTCATATTAATTTAAATGGGTGGGTTGCATAATTAGAGCCTGGCAAATAAAAACTTTCTAGAACTGTCTCCCTCCAGGATGGATTGTTTCCTGTGTAACGTAGTGGACCGCTTGTTTCTGCATTAGCTTCTAGTGTAGCATGGTGTTGCTCCAGTAAGATCCAGGAGGGTACACGCTGTGGTGAATAATGCAAAGCAGAGATTTGGACACCACCCTTAAGTGTCTTCAGACCTGAGTGTCAGTGGTTTCTCTTCTTTCATCAGCTAAGTGATAACTCAAGTTTGCATCTCTGAAGATGCTCAGGTGGGACCAAATCAGGTGGCATACCCTACTGTCTCATTCATTTCAGAGTAAAGGATTATAAGAATCTAAGAAACACAACCATTTTTTAAGAATTAATGTTGTACAAACTTTCCAATATAACAGGCACAAACAGGCTTTTCTTCAGAATCAAGCATGCATGGTGTCCTGTTCCAGTGCCCTGAGTAAATATACGTTACTTACAACGAACAATGCAAGGACAATTGCTTTGTGACTGGCACGGGTTTACAGCCCCTTCAGCACTGCAGGACAAGTATCATGATAGAAACTTACCGGGCACGGCATTTATTTTGTTGCTCATCAAAGGATTATTGTTTTAGATGCAGAAGTTGTGATAGTCCTAAGGTAGTGGCATAAAAGAATCCCCTTGTCCCCCAGTTTAAAACACACAGCCCCAGCACCCACAGAAAACATGGGAGGATCCTCAGTGTGGGCTTTGTCAGGGCGGGTTATTCAGCCACCCTGAGCGAGCAAACAGTTCCCATTTTACCATACGAGGGCAGAATGTGATTCCTCGTGGTCAGTGAGTCTGACAGCTGGCCAGCTGGCAGCACAGCTGGCAGTGCCGACTCTAAGGAGCTAAATTAATGCTTTCTTATTTTCTGCCCACTCTCTATAGATCCGTGGATTTTCCTTTCTTCTCTCAAAATACCAATTTACCAAAATACCAAGTTGCTAATGCTGTTTCAGCAAATACTGAGTGTCTCAAACCTGCAGTCATGATCTGGGCTGCTGTCGCACAGGGCTCCTGCTTGGTCGCGCACCAGTGTGCAAACTTGTTACCACAACGTACTGGGGCTTGGGGATGGTCTCACAATCATGAATGAGTACATGAATGACCAAACTACAAGAAAACATACAAAGGGAGAACAAAGGTATTTCCTGCCCACGTGTTGAACATCTAGATCTGTGAAACAGAGAAGAGAAACCTTTCAGCATTCTCTATATGATCAAGAAGTCCCCAAGCTGAAATGTGGTTCGGATGTTTTGGTGTCATCCACTGTAATTCAGAGCACTGGGCAGTGCATTCCAGCTGAGTTCTGATCTCACTTGAACTCAGTCTTTGGCTTATTCAGCCTTTGTTTTCCAGCTCAGGTGTGTTACCACTTGAAAGAGCAATAACCTGGTTGTAGCCAAACCTAACATTTGCTGACAAAGTTGGAATTGGACAGTTGGTGAAAATCAGCCCAGAAAAAGCAATAGATCACTGAATCAGTCCTAGCCAAAATGTGGCAGTGGTTCCTTAACACACCACCTCTTCCTTTTTAGTAATGACATTTCGTATACATTTTTAGATACTTCACATCTTTCCCCCCGCCCCAAATGTCTGTGCTAAATATGTGAAGAAGTGGGTAGTAGTGAATCCTGAGCACTTGGGTCAAGTGACAGAGTTTTCACAATGTTTTCCAGTGTGGGTGAATGAATGTGTGACTTTAGATGTCTGATCAATCTCATTGTGCCACTGAGAGGTCTTCAACACTTTTGTGCTTTGCACCACAAGGCTACCAGTCTGCTGCAAGAGACTTGTTGGGCTCAGCATTTGTCTGCATGGTTTCGTGGCAGGGTGCTGATTCTCCTCTGCTCGGAAGAACCATCCCAGTGGCAGCTTTTCTGCATCAGATCAGACCTTCCCCTTTGTGTATCTTTGATGGCCCCTGTGTGAAGGATCTGTGGCACAGAGAGGGTTTGCTGTGCACTGCAGACCGCTTCTGCTTGGCAGAGAAATTCTGAGGGAAGTACAGCCCTCACCATTGGGAGCACAGAGTAAAGGTAGGCATACCATGCTGCCCTGAGGTGATTAGGGACTGCTTAATACAAGGTTTGGCAGTTATTTAAAAACAGAACCGACTATACTGAAACCATTTTTTGCCCATTTAGGTTTTTCTGGAGCACTTAGTCAATAGTTGACCATTCATTATGGTGTAAATGTAGATTTACATCTAAGATTGTAGATTCTGACCATAAGAAAGAGACTGTTTCTTCTGTCAGAGAAAAGATGTTATGCTTCCCCAGTTTATTTCAGTGCTTTATTTACCCCCACAAAATTATTTCCCAGTCTTATTTGGCACATGGCACTTCAGTGTGTTTTCATAAGCTGTTTCAGGCCAGAGTGTGAGCCTCATTACAATATTCAAAAAACATTTTTTATAGACAAATCATTTTCTTGAAAGAATTGAATGTTCCAGATACTAAATCTAATTTATTGTCGTTTCCTTGGTGAGCTATTCTTTGAGAACAATAACTTGGGTTGGGTCTTAGCAAATATTTTAGAAAGCCAGCTGAAGATCAAATCTCCACCAGAAACAAAGTTAACACGATCTTTCAATTAAGGAATGATTATTCTGGAGGAAGTTTCTATTTTACTTTTTACTTTTTTTTTTACTTTACAATATTTTGCCTTGGCTATACAGTCAGAAATCAGAAATGTAGGATATTTTTTTTTTTTTTTTTTGTGCACAACACTAAGTTATCCTTCAATTTGGAAAAACAGAATTTCCTTTGAAAAAACGGATGGGGATGAAGCAAACGAGGGGGGCGGGGGAGGGGGCAGAGCACAGGACACTTGCACTCCTTTTTTAATAACAAACAATGGGGGAAAAAACAACAAATTTTCCTGGGAACATCCTCCACAAACACAAAATTGTCTTGTCTTGCCTCATTTTTGGAGCTCACCTTTGACTGTTTTCATTTCTGTCTTTTTACACAGGTAAGTCAGATCAATACAAAGCAATGTCACCCTAGGATACCAAAAACACTGTTAAAGTCACCTGTCTGCAGGGTCATATTGAGGAATAACTTCAGCCTTGAGTGAAAAGTGGTCAGACAAAGAAATCATTAGTATTTTGGGGGTGATCTTGGCCCAGCTCTTTGTTTTGTTTATTTGTGTGTTTTCTTTTGGAATTACTTAAATTGATGATGACCAATACTCTGGGAGTTAAATAGGTGCAGGTGTCCTTCATGAAACATCTGTCAGCAGTCAGTCCCCTGTGTGGGATGACTCTACTGCTCTGTGTTTGAACTGATCTGTAGTAGATTGGGGGCTGCTCAATAAATTAAAGTCAGGTAGATGGTCAGGAATATTTAAGGAATAGAAATTACAAAAGGTAAGTGGGTTTGGGAGGTTTTTTTGTTTGTTTTTTTCTCTGTTGTTGGGTTTATTTTTTTTTTCCTGCAGTAGTTTGATTACCTATAACAGCAGGAGTCAAAAGATCAGGAAAATTACCCTAATGAACACTAGGAGGCATGAATACTTGTACTTATTAATAGCATGCAGATGAGAGCTCCAAGTCAGTACACCTGCAAAGCATTTACAAGCCTACGTAGCCAGGTTGTTTTGGTGGACAGAAGACTGCACAGTACTAAAACCTCTTGTGGAGATAGTGCTAAGGCTGTTGCAGTAAAGCTTCATCAGAAAGAGCCTGTAATAATGGACCCTGGAAACCTCCTTACTCAGAGATTAACCAAAGATGTATGTGATATCAGGACAGCTGAGCTAATGCTTGCTACTGCAATTCCTTTAGTCTTGCTGTGACTTTGGAGGTCACAGCAAGAAATTTTAGGACTAAAGTCTGTTTTGACTATTCTTCCAGAACTAGGAGTAGATTTCAGGAATACTGCTGTTCAAAGCATGGGCAGGATATATGTTTGTCTTTCTTGTTGCTTCTGAATGCTCATGGTATAGATGCCTTTTCCCTGACTGGAAAGAACAACCTGTGAATAACAGCTTCCTCTACTGAACGGCTCTGCACAGGAGCTATTAAACATTCAGTGGGACTGTTAGTGGCACTTATTAACTGTAGGTGAAAGACAACAGGAAAAAATTGTTGCTCAACAGCTACAGCATCCTGCAGGAAACTTGCAAAGCAGCTGCCAGGAGTATGCTCTGATTTAGGAAAAAGCTTGGCAATGATTTTTTCATCTTTCTCTCTTTTCCAAAATATTAAAATGAGCCTTTCTGAGCAAGGAATGAAGATGATGTTGGCATTCCCAGCAAAAGAAAATGGTATCCTCGAATGTGGTTCCCAGCAATGTGGCCTAGGAAAAGGAGTAGATTGAAAAACCGAAAGGCTATTGTCTCTGAGCTAGGAAAAACAGCTAAAAACCAGAGATATTAGCAATTGTAATACATGGGCAAGGAAACAAGAGAGCTTGAAGAAACCACCCCAGATAAACTGTAGGTTTGTGGCATTTAATCTCCAAATACTTTAATTATATTTTTAACTGCAATGCAGAAAGCAAGTGGAATGTAATGCAAATAACATGGCAAGGTGCTTTATACTGTTGTGTACTTAAAAGCTCCAGGTTGCTTCATGTTACTAAGTTTATGTGTTAGACATAATTCCAGCATACTCCACTGTGGGCCTGATGTTCAAATGTTATGAGCCTTGTCATGAGAGATATATTTAGATTTGCTCCAAAGGAAAACAGCACTTTTGTTTGCACAAATGCTGTATAATCTTGCTTTAAGCACTGGCAGGTTGACTAGCATGCAGCTAAAGAGAAGGTTTATATTCTTGCTAAATACTGTTGTAGGCATCTGTGAAACGGTAATTATTTGTGCACCACCTTTGCAATGACCAAGAATTAAAGTTATTTTCATCCTGAGTGGGTGAGGTTGTAGATGACTGGACGAAATGTTTAGTTCTACTTGCCAGTAAGAAGGAATCTCATTAATCATATTTCCATTATTGAAGACCATGCCTTTTCTTCATAAAAGTGACTGTAGTGCTAGTCTATATGAGTGTACTTACTAGTTTCAGCACCAAATTAACTATTTATTTCTTATCCGCTGAACACATTCTAAATGTATTCTAAAATAAAGGAGATTAATTATTCATTAATTACAAATTCATGTCAATGATTCCTTCAGTTTTATACTTATTTTTTTCTGGTGTTTTCCCTACACCCTTCTGCTCAGTGCCACAGCTGAAGAGCTTAAAAATGGAATAGCATAGAAAGTGGCTCAAACTACCTCATTATTGAAGTGTTATCTGGAAAATAACATAACCATAATGCTAATCTAAAATATAATGAAAATAAGTGAAATGAATCATATTTGTAATCATTATAAAATAGATAACATTCAGTTTATTTTCTTGCAAACTTGTCTATGTATCTTCGACTTGAGAAGTTTTACATTCCTTCATTACTGGGAATTAGTTTTTTCTGGCCTGTTTGGCATTCAACAGAATAAGAGTTCCTTCAGATCAGGCCCCATGTATCCTGGCTCCCTGCAGAATTCTTTCCTTAGAGGACCTTAGGAAAAGCTCCAAACAGTGGCAGTATCTTTGGGAAGATGTTCCTTAAAGACCACTGCTCTAAGGTCTATGCGTATTGCTCCTGGCAAATGGCTGACTTCAAATTCACCTGTTGTCCAGATGTCCTAATAGAAGCCTGACATATTTTTAACCAACTAATTAATGAAAAACATAAAATGCTTTCTGACACACAACATTTCATCTTGCATTTATCTTCGATTTCTAGTGTTTGTCTGAAGCTAGAGGAGTACCACGGTCACAGAAGTACACATGCCACTGCCTTCAATAAACCAGTCCCTTTACACTATCTCATCCAATTTGCAACTCGCTTGAATGATGTTTGGCATCTGCAGATGAAATGGTTCCACCATGACTGTCATTGGCTGGCTTCTGAAATGCACATTACCTGCCAGTTTCTTGACCTCAAAAAAGAGAACTCAGTGAAGAGTTAAGCCTTTAATTAAATATGTTCTGGCAATTGTTTTAGTCACTGAAAACTATGATCTTGATGCTATTGAATTACAATTATAGAATTGGAGTAAAAAAATTGCAGACTTTATGCTGGCTTGTTATAAATATAACATAATGCATACTCTGTTCTCTGTTATTTAACCATATTTGAAGCAGGATGCTCTCCAGTCTACAGGAGCTGTCTTGCATTCTATGGGTAAAATCCTATCAGATGTTGTCCATGTTAATATCAGTTTGCATTCCATTCCAAAGCAGTGGGTAAATAGGTGAACAAAAGGGGATGCCTTCAGTTTCACGCACTGGGTGTGAAAACTTCACTGTTTCATCTCACTTGATCAGTTTTCAGTGATGAAAATGCTGGACCTTCTTTTCTCTCTGATGCAAATGCACTGCACTATGGTGTCACAGAGGAATCTTTTGCAGCATCTCACTTCCTCAGTGCTCACCTTCAAGATCTAACAGCATGCCAGACAAGACATTCTTTTCTCTTATGTCTCATAAAACCTTGGTGGCTTCAGGTCCCAGAAGTTGTTCCATTTAAGAGCTGTGTCTCTATGCCAGTTCTAATGAGTTAAGATATACTTATTGTCATAAACCATCACATTCCTGGGCAGGCAACAGCAATGATAGCAGTCTAGTCTCTATGAAAGCAGAAACTGAGGCAGCAATGTCATCCTGGTTCTATGACAATAAGGCAAATTCCTGGCTCACATTTATATTAACACATATCCTGCAAGTTTGGCTCACCTGACATTTAAAAACAGAAAAACATTCAAACTTTTCTTATAGAATGTTCTCAGCTAGTATACTAAAATCCTGATTTTCAATTTTGTTCCTTGTTTTGATGGACAAGAATTGAGTTGTTTGACTTAACTCTGGCAAACCTACATAGTAATTTATTTTTGTGACCAATTCTTTTTTAGGATTCTCTCCTCTGAAGTCAGTCTTGGGAGAGAAATCACATTCTAGAATAGCAATGCAGACACATGGGATCTATTTGATCTCTTCTTTTAGCCCGAAGTCTGTGTTTACTGGGGAGTGACTTGATATGTTTTGATATAGTAATAGTAGTATTCCACAACCACTAAAATGTTGTCTAAAAAGGCAACCTTTTTTATTAAGAAAAACTATGCAAGGATCCTTTTTATATGGTTTTTGTAATCCAATTCCCAGGGAAAGTCATACTGCATAGGAAAAGATAGTATTATAGAAAATTGCTAACTTGGATGCCAAAAATACTTCAACAAATGAAAATAGAAAATAATTAAACAACAAGAAAAGGAAGTCATGAGAAGGGTTTCGGGTAAGCCTGTAAAGATTGATTCTGCTGCTGCTGCTCACTCGTGGAGCATTTGCTTATTAATGGTTTTACTCTGAGACAATTGTGTTTTAATTAATGAAGAATTAAGTGCAGAGGTTGACAAAAATCTCCTTGGCTGACTCTAAAGTCACTATGAAAAACAAAACAAAGCCCAAAGCTCCAAACTTTGTCCAATATACAGAAAGAAAATAAAATACCAGTTTATTTACCATTAAACTTTAAATACAGTTTAGTATTTTAGCGTTGATTCTCTCCACTTCCTTTTGCTCTGGAAGTGATGAACGGTGGCTTTGTCTAGTACAAAGCTAAAATTAATGTTCTGCAAATACAAACAAAAGTTCATCCTCTTTTTATCCTTCTCAGCTCAAGGGTTATCTGGGGAAAAAACATGCCTAGAACATTGACCCCAAAGCCACCTTCCAATGGCTCTGGGACTGGCCTCTGTGGCAGACGGACAAAACGCTACCCTTGTTCCTGTCACAAGGAATGTTCATATTCGGGAAGAGCTGTAGGAGTTGCAGTCCCAGGAATGTCACTGTACTTGCGCTGGGTCCCCCTGGCACAAGCAGCGCCTGTGTGACTGGGTTTTTTCCCTTCAGATGGTGAAATTCTCCATGGCTGGAGGCTGCCGCAGGACGGTGGTGAGTGACGTCGTCAGGACAAAGCGATTGATGTCAAACTGAAAGTTGGTGGTTTAAAAATACATTGGTTTGTACTTTTATGATTTCTGAGTTCTTTGGGGTTTGCCGTGAGCTGCAGCAGAGCACCATGAAAAGAAAGGAATTTGTACAGTGCCATATTCAGTGTGGGGTTTATTTGGATATTGGGATCTCTGAATAGTCTTTCCAAGAGCAGCTACTCGATGTCCTGCTGCTGTAACCCAGCAGGAGCTACTCCCTCACCCGCGGGAGCGAGGGAATGGTGTCAGTTGTGCTCAGCTCCCAATACCCGAGTGTTTGCAGGCTTCTCTGCGGTATAGGTACGAGGGAAGTGCTCCGAGCAGTGCGCGGCTGCTGGCGGGACTCGCGGGTCGGGAAACCCAACACTTAAAATAACCAGCATTTGTTCAGGGGGCGCCGTGTCAGTGTCTAGGGACGAATGCGAAGGACTGATGAGTCAGCACACGGCTGGCACCGGGAACGAACCTTCACCGGACAAAGAAGGCTGCGCCTCCGCGCCGCCCCGCCTCCGCGCCGCCCCGCCTCCGCGCCGCCCCGCCCCGCCTCCGCGCCGCCCCGCCTCCGCGGCCGTTGCTAGAGAACGGCCGCTGCGTTCCCAGCATGCTCAGCGTTGCGTTTCGCCGGGGCTCCGGCAGACGGGGCGGTCGCCGCCATCTGCTGTCCGCGCCCCGGAAATGGACGCAGGTGCGGGACGCTCTGGGGCCAGGACGGGGCCGGTGCGGGGCTGGTGAGGAACCCCGTGGGGCCGGTGTCGCAGCCGCTGTCGGAGCTTCCCAGGCCCGCGGAGCGCCGGGTCTGACGGGACGGCGCAGGCCGAGAGCTTGCGGCTCGGGAGAGGCCGCCGCACGGGTGCTGGGGCCCCTCTGAGCCTGCAGCCCCGAGGCCTCTCACGTACTTGCCCGGGCCGGGCCGGCCCCCACTGTATGGTTCGCTGCCGCCGGCCGTGGCCCTCGCCCACCTTCAGGCCGCTTTAGTCCCGGGTGACACATCGACAGCGATTACTTTCAAATCTGTTATGTGGGTCCAATTCTTACTGTTTTTTTCTTGAATCAGATGATACAGGAAATCGACTTCGATTCCAGCTGGAGCTGGAGTTTGTTCAATGTCTGGCAAATCCAAATTACCTCAACTGTGAGTACTTAAAGTAAATACCAGGACCCTGAGGAGTTAATATAGTTTAATGATGTTTGTTGTTACTGGTAATGTTAAATATGGAGAGAGGGCTAAACAAAGAAAAGGGTTTTTCACAGCATAAAGGTAGTCTGTAAATAATTTGTTTAACAGGTGGATTATTATTTTTTTTAATGCAAAGTTTTTTGTTGGTTGGAATGCAAAAAAAAAGGCATTTATTTGGTGGAGGAAAAAAATAACAAGTTTAAGTCTGCTATTAAACAGTAATGTCAAATTATCAGCATTCCTTTATCTGAAAACAGAATTTTATTAATGTGAATAGTTTCAGGTACGATACATAATTCTCTGCTAATTTTGATGCTACAGTCAAAAAGTTCTTGTTTCAAAAAGCTGTTCTATTCAATGAAAGTTACAAACTGAAGGGAGATGAGACTAATCTATTATTTTGTTGACATAAAAATCTTATTTTTCCCTGTGTTTTTTTAATTTGCCAAATATAAATTATTGAAATTTGATTGTAATGAGAAAGTTTTGACTTTGTGAATTTGTTCAATGTGCAGATTTTTTTCACCCATCTGTAACTGACAATTCCTTATTTGTCATTTTATTTCAGTTCTTGCACAAAGAGGCTACTTCAAAGATAAAGCTTTTGTAAATTATCTTAAATATTTACTTTATTGGAAAGAACCTGAATATGCAAAATACCTGAAGTAAGTGCTAAATTCCCTTAGGTTTCTGCATTTTAATGGTTTGGCATTGACCTCATTTTACGTACTGTACAGTAGCATGTCAGGGTTTAATTTTTGCCTGTAATGTTACTTTGTCTTCCCTTCAACATAGATTATGCAATATTATGGTTATATGCAACATAGATTTTCCTGTTTCCAATAGTCCACATGTAGCAGGAATGGTCAAAATTATAAAAATTTCCTGAGTCTTGCACAGAATCTTCCTTTACAGCCTTAATCTGCACTTTTGATTGGTTTAAAATCAAACTATTGAACGTTAGGGTACAAAAACAGTAAGTACATTTTAAGATTAATTTTGCATTCTTGATGTTTACATGAGACAAAGGGTGATTTTGTGTTTTTGCAAGTGTGCAAATTCCTTCAGTTTTTGGGAAAATAGTTTTGGTCATCTCCTTTAAGTGGGCTCTAGAAACAGGCATTGTAATTGCTATGGATTTGGTGTATCAAACCAAGCCATTGGGGAAGCTACTCTAAGCAAGCAAGAATGTGCATTTATAAATGGGACTGGACTCCTTGTTTCCTGGCCTGATGCTGCAGTTACCAAGTCACAGTGTGCAGGCTGAAGTGGTTTCACACTTAGGTAAAGCACATACAAGTCAAAACTAAAATAATGACCCACAGAAGTACTGGAGACTCTAGATTTAGTGTCCCTTGTAAAAACCTGTGTTAAAGTGTGTTTATTTTAAATCCAGGTATCCTCAATGTTTGCATATGCTAGAGCTGCTCCAGTATGAACATTTCCGCAAAGAACTCGTCAATGCTCAGTGTGCCAAATTTATTGATGAGCAACAGATCCTCCACTGGCAGCACTATTCCCGGAAAAGGATGCGCCTCCAGCAGGCACTGGCCGAGCAGCAGCAACAAAACAACACCTCTGTAAAATGAAAAGCACGTGGAGTAATGATGATAAGGTGTACTTTGTGTTAGTGAAGTAGTAACAGGAGAGGAATGAACCTTTGTGTAAGTTTGGCTCTGGATATGTGTCTCTTTTATTTGAATTTATCAAGCAACTGGGGTTGTTTCTGTTTCATCAACTCTTTTAAAGACTAATAAACACCTGCAATTTATTTTATAGCTTGGACAGTTTTGTAAGAGCTTTACTACAATAGTTATTGATTCCTCTTGATTTTGAAAACAAAACCTAGATTTGTTACTTACTAAGTATCTACGAAACAGTGTAGCTCTAAAGGCTGTTCCTAGGAAGCCTTTTCCCTAAAGAATAATGATGTGTCTTAAAGTGTCACTGAGAACTCCCTGCTACTCACAGCTCTGGGACAAGCAAAGGTGAAGTGATGATAGACGACGTTGAAATTGTGCAGTTTTTCCTTGAAACCAAGCTGAGTTATTACTTGTCACTTCTGTTTCCCTGGCAGTCATTGTTGATGGGAGTTTTACAGAGTTTTCCTTATAGCATGTCGCACAGATGGAAATGGGGAGTGGAGCAGAGACAGGTGCTCATAAACTCTGCAGATAGAGAGGGAAACGAGCTGTAGCTGCCTCTGTTCCATTAAACTCAGCTTCCTTGAATCTTGTCCTCTGCCTGTCCAGTGGTGGCTGCTCTGGAGTCTCTTTACGCTCCATGTAATGAGAACAGTGTGTGAGGAGAAACATGTCATTAATTGGAGCATTGGAGAAGCACTTGCCATTTATTTCAGTACAGTTTTTATTGTAAGAACATAGCTCTTGGCAGCTGCCAGGGTTTTAATTTTCAAATTTTTAGACTGTATTTCTGGTGCATTCTTGTTGTATTTCTTGCCTTTGTAGGAGCAGGTACTCCCAACTGTTAACCATTAACATGTGATCAGTGACACTACAGCTGTCAGCTACCGCCTTATCACACTTGGACTGAACAGATTAGCCATTAAACATCTTTGGCATTGAAAATTTATCTTAACAGTTTCAGTAATTATGTGGTCAGGCTTAGGAAGGAGGTTTTTCTGTTTCTCCCCTTCCTCCTTATTCACTGTAAGTGTAACTTAGCAGTTACTCTTCAGTAAGTGCAGGCTAATCTCAGTTTCTAACATGAGCTCAGCCCCTTTGAAAAGAGGTTGTTCACAAACTCAAGGATATTTGGACATGAAACATACAGTTTTTTGTCATACGATTTTAGTGTAAGGTTTGGACTTAGAATTTAATGACATTTATCTTGACTAGTCCAAAGTAATTAATCATGAAAGTTTTAATAAAGGTGATTCCTTGAAAGGACACTGCAGTATTTGAGATTACCATCTTCATCAATGATTGACTAGTGAGGGCTTTAGTCTTCAGTAAACAACATACGCACAAGCTCTGCTTTAAAACATTCTTCTTCGACCAGCTTCTGAGGCTGAAAGGAAAAGTTCACGTGTTTTAGGGGCAATTAAAAAATCTGTTCTAGCCAAGAGCCATCTGTACACACTAACATTAGCCACATCTAGCAACTGTTATCCTGGGGAGTGAGGTAGTGGGGGTGGAGCAAGCAAGGTAATAACAACTGAAACATTCCTGAGGGTTTTCTGGCCTTAGAAGAGGCATTTCAAAGAAAGTAACTGCTAATTTAACTAACATGTACAAGTTACAACTTGAGCTGCAGTCTGAGTCGAGTGTACTGCTCACATCTTGTTTCACTCCCATAGTTCAGCGTTTGGATTTTTCAAAAGTTGAGGAGCTGCAAATCAGGAACATTAACAATATGTAGCTAAGAAGTTTCTCAACCCCCTCAAGCACTATGAGCCAAGTGTACATATTCCCTTTACTACATATTTACTATACACATTACACAATAAGCAGAATGGTTCTCTCTTGAGGAACTGTTTGAGTGAGGAACGGGGAGCAGAAGAGCTGTTCAGAATGCTGTGGTCTCCTTGAACAAGAGAGGGTTCTCAGAGAATGCACATGACTAATTCATTTACAGCCCTAAACTCCTGCCAGGTCCTCATCTCAATGCCTGTAAATGTAGAACATACAACAAATCACTTACTGTTCCGTATTTAAGTAGTGTAGGCACTCCTGTTAGTTTCAGATTCCTCCTGAATTCATTGTTGGGATCCTTCCAGCTGTTCAGAAAGAAGGTGTTAAGCACAGCTTGTAGAGGGGCATTTTGAAGTTGAAACAGCTTCAAAATGATTCAAAGGGCTTTGCCTCACGCCTTCCCAACCCCCTTCTCAAAACAAGCATGCAGATAGGTCATGTCAGAGATGGTGAACACCTCAAAAATGATTGATTCCTTACAGAAAAGGACAGCTCAGTCAGTTTTTTCAACATATTAACCACCAGTCCACCAACAGAGCAAAGTTATCCCATTTGTTAGCATTCAAAGTTACTTACTAGGCTCTATCTCCTACTAGACAGTAGATGAAAACTGACTCATCAGGCAGGTTATGGAGCTCCTTCCTCACAACTGGCTCAGCTAAAAAATAATTTTTAAAATCTGTTAGTACTTAATACTTGCGCTACAGAATCACATGGATTTACTTGGACCAGCAAGGCTGCTAATTAATGTTTTGTCTGCTTTAGTTAGAAATCTGTATTTCATTTCACCTGGCTATCCACAAGTTTTTCAGAGTTTATTACGTGCTCGAACATTGACCGGACTCGTGTTTGAGTAAAGGCCAATTTCTTCTCTAACACGGAAGAAAAACACTCGTTCTGTCCTGTCCTGGGTGCGGCAGCACGGTGCCCAACCTTCTGCAGGGTGACGGTTCCATAACGCACCTCCACTCGTGCTCAGACACGTACGACCCAGGCAGTTCAGTGCGATGATCTCTGAGAACCGCCTTCACCTGCTGCCGGACACTGTCGGGGAGGGCACCGCTGCGCCTCGACACGAGCAGCATAGGTGAAATTGACTGTAAGACGCACGTCTGTTTGTCTGCTGGGCCGTGTACCAGCCTTCGCGAACAGCCCGTGCCGTTCGATGTGGGTAACGAAAAGGGCAGCGCGGCAGCTGCGGGTCACAGCCCGCACAGCCCGTTCAGTTCACCAGGGGAAACTGCGCCTGGAGCTTGGAACCGGCACTGGGACTGGGGCTGCTGTGCCCGCCCGGCATGTTCCGGAAAGGCACCAGGGCCTCTCCGGCTTCCGCAGGACCGACATGGCCCATGCCGCAGGCAGGGCACTCCCCCCACGGGCCTCACCCGTCACGCAGTCAGGACACCAGCTCCTGCCCTCGGCGTCCTTATCGCCGCAGAAGAGCGCGAAGATGGGCCGGCCGTGGTAGCTCTGCGCCGTCCGCACGAACTCGGAGTACCCACGGACCTGCATCTCCTCCCAGCCCATGGCAGCAACGGCGGAAACTCCGCCCGGCCCAGCCCGCGCGGCCGCCGTAGCTCCGCGCGCTCCCGGCGGCCCCTGCGGCGGCCGCTGCGGCGGCGGCGGGAGCGGGTTCGAACGGCGCC